>CAUYRT010022144.1:0-63656 GCA_963574885.1 Lepilemur ruficaudatus
TTTTTTTTTTTGAGACAGAGTCTCACTCTGTTGCCCGGGCTAGAATGCCATGGTGTCAGCCCAGCTCACAGCAACCTCAAACTCCTGGGCTCAAGCGATCCTCCTGTCTCAGCCTCCCAAGTAGCTGGGACTATAGGCATGCACCACCATGCCCGGCTAATTTTTTCTATATATATTTTTAGTTGACCAATTAATTTCTTTCTATTTATAGTAGAGGCGGGGTCTCGCTTTTGCTCAGGCTGGTTTTGAACTCCTGACCTTAAGCGATCCTCCCTCCTTGGCCTCCCAGAGTGCTAGGATTACAGGCGTGAGCCACCGCGCCCGGCCCAGCATTTGTCTCTTCTAATCTGCAATTTCTAATTGTCTAAGGACTAAGAAAACCAGGAGGTTAGAATTGTTTACAAAGTAAGGGTTAGAAGGCTATGAGCAAGGTTTAGAGGCACTTTCCTGTGAGGCCCTTAAGCAAAAGTGCCTCATGAGATCTCAGCAGCTAATGTGTTCCAAAGTTAGACTATCAAATAATGGAGGGTGTTTTCATTTTAATTGCACTTCTACCCACTTCTGGTATACAGGACCCTGAGTGAGAAGACAGGGTCCCTCAACCCCAACCAGCCTGGGCCAGAACCCAGACATCCCTATTCCAGGCCAGACCCTGCCAGCTTACTGGCCACTATCCCTGATTCAATTGTCCTGCTCACTGCACAAAACGAGCCCTTCCCAGGCCTCTTTTTGTCAGGAATGAGTCTCTCAGTCATGCCTCAGTGCTCTGCACTCACACTGTACCTTCTCCCTGGAAGGGCTACCCTGACAATTGGCTTTCTCATCTCAAAAGACAGGGCCCCAGGGAGCAGTCCACAGCACCTGCTCCCTGGTATTCTCCTTTCAGTGTTGAATTGGCACTTCCTGTTTACACACCTCTCAGGGTAGTGCTCCTTTGCTACCACCCCTGCCTCGCAGTGGCCGGGACAGTGACCCTGCAGGCAGTCTAGTTGGCCTTCACCCCCTATCCCATTCCCAAGGGGACCCAGGGGAAATGAGCCCTCCCCAGGGACTGCTCAGCCCCCAAGGGCTCTGGTTCTCGGCTAGCCCAGACGTAAAGGGGAGGACAAAGGATCTTTGACAAGATCAAAGGGTAGAAACTGTGTACAGAACTCAAAAGAGGCCTCACTGAAGGCTCCGTAAGTGGAAGGTATGATTTTATTGTCATTACAAAAAAATCAGTAGAAGAAAAAAGACTACCAAGCTGGTTTCTTTGTTATAATCATTATTTTATAAAGACTTATCAGATATGTATTTCTCTCCCTCTGTCGCGTGCAGGCAACTTCCTGGGCAGGAAGCTGACCCAGCAGAGCTGCAGCAGCAGCCCTCAAGCCAGCACCGCTTCCTAACTCGGTGCGCACACGCCCGCGGGGCTCGCGCCAGTGACAGCTCTGTGCGCTTATGGCTCTGCCCTGCGAGGGGGTGAGCCACAGGCTCTGCTGGAGACTGAGGCTCTGGCTCCACTTTCTTGTCCATTTGCCCACCCTCCGCAAACAGTGCTGCGGGCAGAAGAGCGTGGACACATTCGCAGGTGGATGGGTCAGCGCCAGGACATCCAGGACTGTCTTGGGTCCAGTAACATGTCTCAGGATGGGGCTCTCCACAGGGAAGAACCAGAGAAACTGGGGCACAGTGGGGTCTCTGGACTCCCCAGGGCTCAGGGCAGAGAGGTGGGGTTGGCTCAACCCTGAGACCAACCTCAAGGAGAATAAATAAATAAATACTGTATTCCTGTGCAGTCCCCCAGCCTGGCCCACCCCCAACAAGGGGACTGTCACTGTCAACCCCAGTTCCCCTGTCTGTCAACCTCTCAGAAACAGAGGCTGGTTAGAGGTAGGGGGCCCGCCCACCCCTGGTACTGAGAAATGGGGTTGACAGTGTCTACACAGTTCAAGTGGCCAGGGCCAGGAAGTAAGTGGAGGCCTGCGCCCAGCCACAGGTGAGACGAGGTCCTGCTTGTCTCCCTGTCCTCTGATACATGGCTCACCACAATGGAGCCACATGGGGCCCAAGGGCACTCAACTCCAAGTCTGTGACACCTCCCGTTCCCCGTGCCTTGCTCTTGGTGGCTTTTCCTGGTCCAGCTGCCAGATGCATGCAGGCACCAGGATGACTGGAGCAGGGACAGCGGGAGCCCCAGCCCAGCTGGGGCCAGTGTCCCCTCCAGGGTGTGGCTGGGTGAGGCTGGGTAAGGTACCCGGCCCAGTCAGAGCTGGAAAGGGTACTGTCGGAGGTAGTCGGCCATGCGCCGGGGCAGTGGAAGGCAGTCCACATCGGCCACCAGACGGTTGATGACAAGGCGGCAGAGGTGCTGCAGGCTGCGGGCACTGCTTCTGCGCACAAAGGGCTGCACCAGTTTCAGGTGCACAGCAGTGGCTGCAGGAGCAGGCAGTGCTGGGTCACCAGGCGCTTCTTCCTTAGGGATAGGCAGGGCTGGGGTGGGAGTGGGATCAGGGCTGTCACTTCGAGTGTCAGCAGCACAGGAGGCCACATAGTGCTGCACAAGGCTGACCACATCTGGGAAGGCCAGGATGCGAGGCCGAGACAGGCAGTTGGAGTCCAGGCGGAAGCTGGAGTCGGCATACTCGATGCGCACATTGGTGGGGCCACGAGTGGTTTTGACTGACAGTGTGAATAGATAGCTGGGGTGGGTGCTGTCTCGTACTAGGAACGTGCCCTCTGGCATCTTCTGCAGGTGCTGCCGGGCCTCGCTGGCCGTAATGGACCCCCAATACCAGCCTAGACAAGTAGAGAGGGGGCCGAGGGACTGGTTACAGTGGAAATTAGCTGGGGGCACCAACCCAGGGCAGGTCAGAGTGGCACCTCCCCCTTCACACTTCCCTCCAGAGGGCTGGGCCTCTTCCATCGGACTGTCTCAGGCAGGGCCATGCCTCCCAAATCAGACTCAACAGGTACAGCTAAGCTTCTCCCAACAGACTTCCTAGGACAAGGCCTGCCGTCCCTTAGGCTTACCAGATTCCCGAAGGTAGGAGAAAGTCTTGGCTATGCACAGCAGGTCCTCCTCAGGGTCCAGCACCTTGAGCTCACTCTCCGGCTGGGCTGGGGTCTCCTCTGCTACCTCCTCCAGGAAGGCCCCGGCAGGCAAGGGCTGCATGACTGGCTCAGGCAGTTCCAGGGACTGGGCCCGCAGGGGCCGCTGCCCGATCCGTTCCACAGCCAGCAAAGGACAAGGTCTAAAGGAGGTGGATGGCAGTGAGTGGAGGCCCCATCCTTCCCTCATTCCAGAGACCCCCATGCCCCAGACTAGCTGCATGACCTTGGGCTGGCCCATCTCACTACGAGCCTCAGTGTCCCCTCTACTCAGTCATAGGCTCAATTAGCCCAGTATCCTATCCCACGCTTGCCATGGCAAAAGGCCCCTTGAGTGCTTCCCCAATGTGTAGATACTCTTTTTAAAGATTCTTCTCCACTCTCCATTATTCTGCATTTATCAAACAGTAATTAATCTATTTTGTATCAGCCCCAAACACAGATCATTCCCTACAGGCATTGCGAGTGTCCTCAGCACACTGACAGGAGCCAGTGCAAAGCAGTCTCACATTTGTGTCCTGGCTGAGGTAGGCTGATTAAATGGCACTAGTCCTAGTTGGGGCTGCAAGGGGTCCTCCAGAGAGGACTCTAGGTTACAGTAGGCTACCCGAGGTCACATGCTACCTCCCCGTGGATAGGAGGGCCTCTCAGAAGAGCCTCAGTCCACACTGGACAGGACTTAGAGGCTGAAACAACCCCCTACCCATACAGACTCCCCCATCCTGGCCTCTGCTTCTCTCAGCTGAGGGTCTGGGGTAGACAGTGACCTCTAAAGGCACTGGCAAGTCTACCTCCCATAAATATGAGCTCCCACCAAAAGGCAGGGTACTTATGCCACATTCCAGATCCCACCCTGGCAAGCCAGCCCTACTAGGCTCTGTGACCTGTGCAAAGCTTGCTCCTCAGTGGGCTTCAGTGTCCCCTCCCCTCAATAAGGGGTCCCACCAGCCCATATACTGCGAGGTTCGGCAACACAACATTCTTGGATGGCTGGGGTTGGGGGAACTGAACCAGATAAAATCTTAGTAGCTTCTTCCTGGAGGAAGCCCACGCATCATGGTGATCCCGGGGCTTCCTCCCTGGGAGTAGGGCAGGGACTGGCTCCACTTCCCAAGAAGAGACTGCTGATTCTCCTTCACTCCTTATAAAATACATCCCCAGGCCTCATTTCTGGGGATAGTCCCTGGCTGGGCCTCAGGACACTGAGATTGGGCCTGGCCCTCGAGGACTGGCTGGGGAAGGTGGCACTAAGAATGATTATAACCCAAAGTCATAAAAGTGCAGGGTGTCACAGGGGAGTCAGAGTCTGCCTGGCCAAAAATGGAGCTGGGGGAAGGCACTCCATGCAGAGATGACAGCATGGGCAAACAGGGTCAGGTATTGCCTGTAAGGCAGGAAGAGGTAGGCGGGAGGCAGGCAAAGGAGCCTGACCTGACAGTATAGGTTACAGGTGACCCTTAGAAGGTTCTAACAAACATGGCCCTATAACCAAGCACTCATGGGGAAAAGGGACCTCGCAGCCCTGGCGCACTGGAACTTGCCAAGTGCTTTTCCATACCTACCCTGGCTCCGCTGTGGGAGCTCTGAAATCCTACCTGGGGAGCAGGAGGCCAGATTGTGAGATGACCTGCCTGCAGGGCCAGCACCCCTTCCCAGGAGCATGGAAGGCGGCTAGCCAGTCGGGTTGGAACCTCGGGGGGTGGCCATGTCCAGACAGCTAAGGAACCTACAGCCTCAAGACCACAGGTGGCCCTCTAGATCAAGTGTGGCCTCTCAACTGAATCCAAACTTCACAGAACTCACCTCTTTATTAAAAGGATTTGTTTTGTAAAATTTGGATTCTGTCAAAAGGCCACACTCAAGGATCCAGAAGGCCACATGTGGCCCCAAGGCCACAGACTTCCCACCCCCGGCTCTGACAGGTCCCCCGTGTGGGTGTGGGCACCTCTGGGGCTGATACGGTATCTGGGTGTGTGAATGGCAGTGTCGATCCCCACAAGCTCCTGGCAATGACTATGTATCTGGACAGGGGTGTGTCCAGGGCTGTGTCATCGACATGGTGGGGGCGGTGGCTGGTGTGTTACAGGTACATGTGTGTGCTTGCTATGGGGCCTAGCCAGTGAGTCCTACCTGGGGATACATGCCAGTGGGGTGAACTCCCCCTAGGGTGACCCCTCAGCAAAGGTGCCAGCCCAAACCTACAGTTGGGAGTCTCTGCTCTCCATCCCAGGAGGCCACCAGCTGTTCTATGGCTGTGTGTGTGCGATCTGTTAAAAACCTCGTTCCCTGACACCGTACACTGGCCCTAAGGTTACAAAGGGGCCCTCAGCTAGGACAAAGTGAAAGAGGCTATGGGACCTGGAACAGGGTAGGGGGTCCTGAGGAGGAAGATAGTGGTAGGGGCAGGAGTTCAGGAGTCCCAGAATTCAGAAAGGAACATGCTGGAGACAACCAGGGAGTAGCAGCCTTCCCAGCACTGCCATGTCCTCTTCTCTGGACCAAGGACTGCTCAAAGCAAGGGGCACTTCAGCTTGGCCCCAGCTTCTACCCTTCTTCACTTGGCACCATGCCAGTTCTGGTAACAGCAGCCACTGGGCCACCCAGTTCTCCCTGGGTGTGGAACGCCCACGTATACCTCCTCCCTCTCTCCTTGGAGCTTCCTAAGCTTCTGTCAGATCAGTGTGGAAAGCATGAGACCCTTTGGCTGAAGAGGTTGCTGAGGCTCAGGGCAGAGTGGATGTGCCCAGAATGCTCAGCTGGGGCCAAGACTCTGTTTTTTCAGCATCCTCCCTCTACTGGCCCCCACCCCACCTCTTTGGGAAACTTGGAGATGGAAGGCAGGAGCCACCCTCCTTCTCACATTGGGGATCCCAGATGAGGCTGAGAGGAAGGGTGAGCTGATTGCAGGGCTACCCCAGGCAGGACCAGGCCAAACCCAGACTCTCCCAAGAGCTTCTGGTTATCAGGTGCCAGCCTGGGGAGAAGCAAGAATCTCAGGGGGGCTTCCCAAGAAGAGCCTAATTGGTAGCTGAGGCAGAGGAGTGGATACAGAAGAGGGGCAGGGGCTGGCCCAAGGTCACCGGTTGGCAGGGCAGCCGGCAGGCTAGGGTACAGAGCTCTAGTCCCAGAAGGAGATCTGAGCAGGTGAGCCACATCTTGGAGTATGTCCTACCGTCAGCGTACACCTACTGAGAACTCAGTTGAGCCCACCTTGTGTTCCTCCCGTACGGCCAGCCCCCAGTTTCCCTACCCACAGGGGGGAGGGGGGTGTCACAGCCCCATACAGCGCCGCACTCCAAAAGTCCTTAAGCGCTCGGTCACCTCCTCTGGCCCGCCAAGCCCTCCCAGTGCCCGGCAGCTAGCACGAGGCCCGTGCTTTCCCGTGCGGCCGGCGCAGAGGTTGGGCAGGGACGGAGAGCCGCGCTTACCCCTGAACGCAGAAGACCATGTCCCCGCGGCGGCGACGGCGGCGGCTGCTCGCGAGTGTGGAATCGGCTGAACCGTGGCGGCGGCGGCGAAGGCGGCGGCTGCTCGCGAGTGTAGAATCGGCTGGACGGCGGCGGCGGCGGCAGGGAGTCGGCGGGCTCGCAGCGCGCGCGCAGCGTAAGCTCCCGGGGCGCACCCGCGGCGGGCAGCGACTGAGAGGCTGCGGCGCCGACCGCAGGGAAGGGCGAGGGGGACGGGCCAGGCGAGCAGGGCGGGGCGAGCTGTCGCCTAATCCTTTGTCCGCCGCGACCCAGCCCTTCCTGGAAGCAGCGTCTTCCTAGAACCGCAGGCTGTGCCGTGGGGCCCCGGACGGGTGCGCTGGCGCCGGCGGCGGCGTCTGGGGCCTGGGGCTGTGAAAGGAAACCCCTTTGACAGATTTCCAAGAACTTTCCAGGAAAACGGGGCGGGGCCTCGCGAGCCGACCAATCACAGCGCGGAGGTGGAGCCGAGTGGCCAGGGCGGGCCAATTGCAGCCCGTGGACCCGGGGCTGACGTGACCCGGCGGGGCGGGACCGAGGGACCAGTAGGGAAGACCGGGTTGGGGGAGGTCCGGCTCCAGCAACCCGAGCCCAGATTGCTTCCTGGCGGTCTGCTTCGTTGGGGAGGGGCCTTCTTATCTCACTGTCTAACCCGTGGCAGCGCTGTGGCGAGGTCCCAGGCCTGTCCTCCCTACTAGCCTCCCCTCCAAGGCGGTCTGTCGGGGTGTGCAAGCTCTCCCTGTTGGGCCGTGCCTCGATCCCGGGACTCTGTATGTGGGGTTGGGGGGAGGTGGGTGGCATGGGGTGGGGTCTGGAGAGGGACATGGGGGAGGGGCAGGGTGCAGAGGGCGGCCCCAGAAATGAGCAGGTCCACTGAGGTCAAGCCTGCGGCCACCACAGCCAAAAGAATCCAGGCAAGAACGTTTTCTCTGAAAGAGTTTGGGGAGAAGGCTTTTGCATCAGGCGAGACCATCTAGTCTCGGCAGGTACTGACTCCAGCTGGCCCCTGCCAATCACGGAAGAAGTGTCTACAGATTTGAGGAGGCAGGCAGGGACAGTCAACCTCCTAAAATGCTGACAGACCTGAAGCTCTAAACACCCAGAGATAATCTGGGGGGCGGGTGTGGAATAGTGACACTTGCTCCCATTTACAGGGAGTACTTGCTATATTTGATCTGCAACAACTAGTATTGCCCCCATTATGCAGACCAGAAGACACAGAACCAGGGAACAAAATGTCTTGTTAGGAAATAGCAGGGCTGGAACTTAATCCCAGTTCTGAGTCAGAAGCCCACACTCCTACCCCGACCCCCTCCACCATTTTTCAGTTCACTGGACTCACCAGGGAGCATGTGGAAGGACTATAGGGTTTGGGCAAACCTCCTCCAAATCCTTGGAGGCCAGAACAGGGAGTGGGGGAGCTGAAGGAAGTGGAATTTGGAGAGGGGGCAGTGTCCACTCCCTACCTCCCACTGCCCAGTGTGTGCCCCAGGGTTCCCAGGAAAGGAGGCAAGCTTTGAGATCCAAGGCAGAGGTGACAGACCCCTGGCAGTGTTTAAGGGCCTGAATGATAGGGTCCAGGCTTTCTCCAGGGCAGACAGGGCTCAGCTTGCCCTGCTCAGAATGGCAGAGGACAAAGGAGACCTGAAAGCAAAACCCTGTGAAACTGGGTGTAAAATGGCTAAGATGAGGAATGACTTCAGGGAACTCATCTGTACCTTTCCTGAAGGGAAGCCAGGCTTCAGTGCACTGCAACTCCCTCCTGACTTGGCCAGAAGCCAGTTTCTTGGGGTGGGGTGCAATGGATACCTCATAACCTGCTTTGAGAGCCAGGGTGCCTGCGGCCCCTGTATGGGCTGCTATCTAGTAGGAACTGTCCACTGTCCCAGTACTATGAAGACAAAGGGGCTTTGCAGCTGCCATGCAACCAAGCCACGATTTTGAAACTGGGTCTTTATGAGGCCAAATCCCAAGCTTTCTACCCCAAGACTACACTCCTTCCCTCTTGCCGTGACTATTCTACTGAACACTTACGATATGCCAGGCACTGTGTGCAATTTGCAGCCTCATGTCATTGTCACAACTACCACAGTCAAGGAAACTGAGGCACAGAGAGATTACAGTGTACATTAGGTTTCATAGCTGGCAAATAGTGGGTTGGAGTCAAGACCCTACACCCTTCTACTCACTTCTTCTCTAGGTGCCAGTGATCTGCCAACTCCTAGGCATACATCATGATCCAGATTTAAGGTCCTCAGTGAAGTTTCCCTGTCCCCAGGCCAGTCAGTGTCAGAGCACCACAGGTGTTCCCTGGAAAGCATTGTCTACAGTGGTCAGTCTGTGTAAACCAAAGGGTCCCAAGGGCTTTGGCCTTCCAACTATTTTTGTGAATTTAACTGCACTGCGCACCTGGCCTGCATGCGAGGAACAGTGATGTGTCCCTGTTCTGCCCCAGGTGCTTGCTGGCCTCAGGTTTGTGGGTCTCTCTGGCCAACTCCTTGTTACTTAATTCTGTCCTGGCTTCTCCCTACAAGGCCCAAGTCTGACTGCTGGGCCCATGGTGCCACCCAGTGGTGATTCCTCTCATGGCCTCACGAGCCAAATCTCCAAAGATTGTCTTTTCCAGGATGATCCCTCCTCTGCACCCTGGGGATTGGCCTTACTACAGGATCCCCCCATCCCTTGCCACTCAGAACAATCATAAGATTGGTCACAAGAATATACAGCAGTGCCTTCCTCAAAGTCAGACTCATTTGGTCTCCATCCTCTCCCCATGTACAACCTCCCCTGTCCTGTCCCCAAAGGACAGTCCACATGTGTGTGTTGGTGAGGGGATTCAGCCCCTCTCATGCAGGCACTTACTTACTTACTGGACCCCTTGGTCACTGTAAGCTATTCCAACAGCCTCAGTCTCTGTTCCCTTAGGCACACAGCTATTATGGATGGCCATGTGGCAGAGTCTGCCACCATGAACCCACTCCTGCTCAGGCCCAGCCATCCCACATACTGAATCCTCCCATCATTGTGAAGGTGGATGAGGCAGGTAGTTGCTGGAACATGAGGTTTGAGGGGAAATCACATTCTGACTGTGCTGGAGTTAAGTGAGCAATTGCAAAGCATCTGCCTCTAGTGGAGCCATGTGGGGGATGTGTGTGCCTATAGAAGTGGGGGCATTGGTTATGGGGACTGGGAGGGGAGAGGCAGCACCTTTGCTTACTTTTTACACTTCTGTATGGTTTGAGTTAATTACAATTAGCAAGTTTTACTTATGTGATTAAAAAATTTAATAAAAGAGACCAGCCTAAAAATATAATTATAAATTTTTTAGAATAATTGTAATCTAACTCCATTTTAAAGAAAAAGACATCTTCACAGAGCATGCACTGAGATGACCTTGGCTGGGACAAGAGCCAGCCTCCACTCTCATCTGCCTAAACTTCTGCTCATCCAGAATGATACCTCGCTCAGCCTCAGGTTCACTGGGCCTAAACCAGTTGCCTTCAGAGGTCAGAGCCTCCCCCAGACTGCCAGCAGTAGTGTCAGGTTTCAGTTTGAAGCTTTCGGTTCTTGGTGTGCCCATGGTCAAAGAATGACCAGACACGCCACAGTTAGGCAAGCATGAAAATGAGGTTTATTGAAGAGAGAAAGATACATAGATGTTTACAGAGCATGGTACATACACCACAGGTGATGACTAGACCCACTGTCGCAGCAAGGCAAGTAAAAGGAAAGGCAAAGAGAGGGAGACTGGCTATGGTCTGTGTCCTATTCCATAGTGTCCAGATAGGGACCTCCCTTGTGGTTCAGAGGTCACCATGGAACCACTTTGATTAGACAGTTGGGAGTCACATGACCTGAGCCTTAACTATGCATGTGGGTTCTAGGTCACTTTCCGGACTTTATGGTACCCATGTGGCTTGGCCCGTGGCCTAGAGAGTCCTCTGCATTCTTTTGCAGCTGGCGCACCAATTTCTGATTGGCAGATTCATAGGGTATTCCCTCCTCCCCCAGGTATGGAGAATTAAGGTTGGGCAGGACCAAGGTGGGGGTAATAGCACCCACTTTTGTCCCTAGGTGACCTGGAATCCCTCACTATCTACCTAACAGTAGAATCATCCAAATTGCAGGGCTCTGAGGTGGGGCTCAAAGACATTGACCCTAGGTCCAGCTGGGCATAAATGTGTGTGGGTATGTATGTGCACATGTGCTTATTTATCTATGTGCATGGCTGTGTTGTGTGCATGTGTGTCTATGCACATATAGCCCTGTTAGGTTTGTTCTGGGTGGGAACCCGAAAAGTATGTATAGGATGAAACAGTGATCATAAAGCCTGGGGAAATTGCCATAGGAGTCTGGAAAGTCCAGAGATTGTAAATCTAACTCTGACCACAGAATGCAGCAACACCGGCATTCCTATCCCCCGTGATAAGAACAAAGCTACCCCCCATCTCTGCAGGATGAGACTGAAGCAGGGGTCTCAGAAATTGGTTGTTTGAAAAGAATTTATTACAGTGGCTGTCCTGGTCCAGTTGCTCACTGCCCCTGGAAAAACCCTCTATAAAACTCAAGGCTTTCTCCTCCCTCGTAGTGGACGCTCTTTAGACCTCCGCCGATCTGTACCCAGATGCTCAAAATAAACAGTATTTTGCTACACAAGAGGCTTCGGTGGTCTCCCTCTCCGCTCCAGACCTAACAACAGCCACTCACAGAACGTCATCAGGTAAGGGGTGGGTGATGGGGAGCCTGCTGCACCGAGAGGAGGGCACAAGTTCCCGCTCTCCAAGAGCTATAGCTCTGACAAGCCTGGACCTTCAGTGCAGGCGTCCGTGAGAGGAGAGAGGGGTGGGAAATGAATGTGTATGTGTTGGGGCAGGGGGTTGGGGGAAAGACGCTCATGGGGCCCCAATTTGGAAGCCAAGAGTAGGACAGCTCGAAACGTCTTTGGGTGGGACCGAAGTCACGGAACTTGCATTCCTGAAGATGGCCTGTAGATGGCAGAAGAGGCACACGCAGAGACCCTGCCCCAAGCCGCACCTTCCCAGCCCAAGCCACCTCGCTCGGGTTCCTCTGTTTTCTGGTTGGAGGGAGGGGTGATGCTCGGGAGTAGCGTAGATTTGTCCCAGGAGACAGCCACAGCCACTCTCTCTGTGGCTCCAGACAAGCTATTTCCTCTCTGGGGCCTCAGTTTCCTCATCTGTGAAATGAGAGTTAACAGCCTGGGGAAACTGGCTCAAAATATATGTAAGATGGGCTCAGAATGATGTAGAGACCTAAATGTGGACAGGAAAACTACAAAGCTAATAGAGACTATCTGTCACTGGGGTAGGAGGCAGATATTTTTAAACATGACACCAAAAGCCCAAAATATAAGGTTGAAAAGGTGGTGGATCTGGCCAAATGGAAACGGAATTTCTGGCCTAAGGGCCCTGTATACCAAGGGGGACAAATGAGCCAAGGATATGAGCCGGGGATGCACATAAGGGGAAGAGTAGCCAGTGCCAGGGAGACGCCAAGAAGCACCAGGGACTAGGGAGTCGCGAATCAAACAACGGGATGCTACTTCCTTCAGCATGTTGGTAAGAATTAAGAAGTTGAGTACTCTGGCAGTTGGTTACCACTAGGGAAGTCGGAAGCCTAACAAGCCACACTGCAGCACAGCCTGGCAGCGTGCGGAGAAAACACCGACTCAGGAAGCCACGCCTCCTATTTTGTTCCGGCTCGGGGGCGGGGCCCACTAGGGGCTCCAGCTCCGCCCAGTTGTGGCCGAGGCCCGCCTGGCCCTTTAAGGCCGACCTAGCGGGGCCCCAAGTTGGGATGACGCGCGGGGCGGGGTGGGGTGGGGGTCACGTGGGCGCCGACTGCTCGACTGTCGGCCCAGGGCGCTCTGCGGCCTCCAGCTCCCGGGACTGCCGCCCCTGCCCCTCGCCAGCCCCTCTGCCAGGTGCATTGCCGCCAGGTACGCCCTAGCCAGGTACGCCTTCCTTGAGCCCCCTCTGTGGCCTGTTCCAGGAACTTCGCTGCCACTAGGCGCCTGGCCACTTCCCTTCTCGACACGTGCCCGGGTAGGACTTGGTTATGCTCGGTTGAGCGACTGCCAACCCCTGCTGCACGTCTGTACTCCGGCCGTTCATCCCACATTCCCAACTTGTCCCGGGCCAGGCTCACAGCCCAGCCCGGCTCAGGGGCTCCAAGGCTGGGGTGTGTTGGAAAAGTCTGGGCAGGACTCACTTTTCCCCTTTCCCCCAGGTCCCCCTGGACGCGCCAGGCTGGGGCCGCCTTTAAGCGCCCCGCGGGTCCATGGACGGTGAAACGGCAGAGGAGCAGGGGAGTTCTGCGCCCCCTCCAGTTGCACACGGCGGACCCGGCTTGAGCGGTGCTCTGGTTTGCGGGGGGCGGCGGGAGCCCAAGAAGTACGCGGTGACCGATGACTACCAGTTGTCCAAGCAAGTGCTGGGCCTGGGTGTGAACGGCAAGGTGCTGGAGTGCTTCCAACGGCGAACTGGGCAGAAGTGTGCCCTGAAGGTCTGTGACCCCCTCAGTGAAGCCTGGGGTGACCTGGAGGGTCCAAAAGCAGAAGTCTGTGGGTACAGTCCGCTGTGTCTTGGACCCCTGCTAAGCTTCCTATGCCCAGTGTCATGTTTAGTCCTCATATTCTCTTCTAAGGTCAGGCTTGTGGTCCTCCCTGTTTTACAGATGGGGAAACAGAGGTTTAGCCTAGCTAAGCTTAGGGTGTCCCAGTGAGCTAGGGGTGGAGTCAGTATGGGTAGGGCTGTGGTACCCGGAAGCAGGGAAGGAGTGGCTCCTGACCCTGGAGTTCTGGCTGCACCTTTGTGTTCAGGCCCAAGGGGGGCTCTTGCTCAGCTTGGCTGTCCCTTCCGCGAGAAGGTCCTCTGAGTTTCCCTCTGCCTGAAGCTCAGCCCCACCAAGGGTTGGGGTGGGCCTACTTCCTCCCTATGACCCCTGCTTGCCTGGGCTGGAGTGGTGTGAGCCTCCCAGGAATGACTGGTGGTCAAGGCTGATGCCCGTTGCACCTGTGGGCAGGAGGCTGCTGATGGACTCTTGATGAGTCACTGTTGAAAGGGACAGGCCCTGCTCCAAGCCTGACCCACCGTAGTTTCCTGGGCAGAGGGTGGGCCAGCCTTCTAGACACATCACACTGTAGGATCCCTGGAGGCCTGGCCCACTGATACGGGTGGAATGGGGTGTGTGGGTAGGGGTTCTGAGCTGGCTAACCTAGCCACCCAGTTCTGGCTTAAGGCACACAGTTCTGGGCCCAGAGCCCCACCCCATACCCAGCATCCCTTGAATCTGTCATCACTGGGAACTTTAATCATCAGTAGCTTGCATAAGCTACTAGGCTAGTACTAGGCTAGGTCAATGGCCACCTGAATGGATAGAGCATGGCAGAGAGACTGGCTCCTGGAGGTTAGAAGTACAGCAAAGGATCTTCCCATTTTACAGAAGTTGTGATTATGAGTCTGAGTGCAGAGTCCTACAGATATGGCTCCAGGGACTTCTGTGCGTGTTTGCCAGCTCTGTGACCTTGGACAGTATCCTAGACTCTTGAAGCCAGGATTGTGCCTCTGTTCATGGGGAAAGATAAGGGGTTGTTGTGAGCTTGAAACAATCTACAAGATTATGCATGTAGAGTGCTTGACACAGGACCCGGTACAGGCTTGAAAAGTCTACAGGACTTATTTAGGGTACAGGGTCTTCAAGCACTGAGCAGGGACCTGGGCCTAGCTCTCTGTGTCTTTCCCAGAAGCACTCGGACCAATGGAGGAGGTTGTCTCCCCAGGGTGGCCTTGGAGGAAATCGTGAGGTTGGGTCTTGGGGAGAATCAGGCCTGGGCTGGTAGGGCTGGACCCTCTAACCCAGTAGTGGAATGGGGTGGGGAGAGCTTTTTGGAATCCTAGGCATGGAATTCTGAGTCCTTCAGGGAAAAGGTGGCTGTTGTGAGGGCAGATGGGGGTAAGGGGATGAGGAATGAGAGTCTTTACACTCTCCCTCAGCACTAATTAGCCCTTCTACCTGTGCTAGGGTTAAGAACAGTCTGGGTAGGTGAGGGGCTGATTGAGGCCAGAAAACCACTTCTCAATTTCAAGGCTTTGGCCCTGCGAGCCAGGACTGAGCTCTGGCCAGCCCCTGTGGTGTCCAGACACTGGGATGGGGTAGGAGGCTAGAGTTAGTGGGCCCATACAATGCCAGCTTTAAACAGGGCTGGGCTAAACTCTCTCCTCATAGGTTCTGTGTCTGATAAATAGCTTGGGTAACTTCTGACTGTAAGAACTTCCACAGCACCTCCATTTGAAGCTGGGGTCTCAGTGTTCTCCCTGTTCTGGACTGGGAACTGGGGCCGGCCTAGAATGGGTTCCCCTCTGTACTCCTTTAGACTTTATGGGTGAGCATGGCTGGGGCTATTGGTTTGGGATCTTCAAGATTAGCCCTAAATTGGCCTTCAAAGGGGACATGGATTAGATCTGGCCCCCCCACCAACACCTTCCTCTTCTTGGTCTCCCCAGTGACCAAGCCTAGAGGCCATACCCAGCTAGACAGGACCTCACTATCTCCCAAGATTGGGCTAGCACAACTCTGGCACAGTCATTTTACCTATACTGTGAGTGGCAGCTGTGACCATGAGGAGGGAGGTAGCATCTCCCCACTTATAGCTTCTTCCCTCTGCCCAGGAGGGCCAGGACCTAGAGACCTCAGCACATGAGCAGACCTGGACCCAGGGAGCTCAGCTAGCTCATAAATGGGTCCCCGCCCTTTCCCCAGCTGCCTTAGCTCAGCCTTGGTACAGGTCGTGGGCTCTGAGTCTTTCTGCATCCCCAGGGCTAAACACCAGGTCTTGCCACTGTCTTGTAGTCTGAACTTGGTCAAGCCATCTCTGCCCATCTCCTTCCTTGCCTGTCCTCTCAGCTGTTATGCCTGAGATTGCAGATAGTGCTTAGCAGGAAGCCTGGGCTGAAGCACCCTCATCAAACAGGAAGAGCTGTGGTCACTGTCCCTGTAGCTGTTGCTATTCTGTAGAGGCCCTAAGAGGAGCAGGCCTCTCCCTCCTGGGGAGCTGGGCCTCTTCCCCTTTCCCTCAGCCCCTGGCCACAGGCTTGCTCCATCTTGGCCTTGCCTATACTCAGTGGCTCCCTTCCAAGGCCAACTTCTGCTGCTGCTGCAGCCATTGTTCTCTCTACCCCACCCCAAGCACTCGTCTGCCCCACAGCAAGGACTGGAGGGTTGCCTTTCTCAGAGAGGGTCCAGTTCTGTTCCTCCTGCCTGTGCCCCTCCCAGGCCGGTTTGATTCGTTGGTACTCCTCAGTTTTACCTCTAACTGGGCACTGCCTGCAGATTTGTCACCTGTCAGTCATCCCACCAGATCTAAGACACAGCCCCTCAAACTTTGTCACCTATGTGAAAATTGGGACCCAGAAGTTGGTCAGAAGTCACATGGCTTGATGGGGCTGTGTGGTGCAGCAGAGGCCAGGATTCCCTCCCCTCCTGACTTCCTGCGCAGCACTTGTGGTTGTCGGGCTCCTGGCAGGCAGAAGTGACCATGGCATTTAGTACCTCTAAATAAAAGCAATACGAAACCTTGAGGAGACATAGAGGGTCTACACATGGGGTCTTCTTTCCCACCCCTGTGCTCTGGACTGTGGGGCTGGGGGCCATACCCCTCTGACCACTGGAGCATGTTGGAAGCCTCTCTGCGCTCCTATTGCTCTCCTCTTCCCTTCTTAAAGTGGAGTAGTGGGGGTGGGGATATCCACATGCCCAGGAGACCCCTGCAGAGTCCTCTGGGTCAAGTCTCTGCAGTGAACATCTCTCTGGTCCCCAGCATCTGGGAAGGTTCCTGGGGCTGCCTTGCCCTTGGTGCCAGATGGCTGCTGTGAGCCAGGCTGCTGTGTGTGGTGGATCTCAGTGATGCCCCAAAGTGCAAGAGGGCACATGTCTTCTGACAGATGGGAAACTAAGTTCTGGAGAGCAGGAAGAGATCTTGTCTGAGATCACACAGGGATTTGAGGACTTGACCATATACATTCTGAGCCTCTAAGTGTGACATTCGAGGCCTCTGCAGTCTAGCCCACCTCTCATTCCTACCCTAGGTGATGTTTTTCCTCCTGCAGCACTGTAGAATCCCTTCCCATCTGTCATGACTCAGCCCCAATGCCACCTCTTCCAAGAAGCTGTCCAGAGTCCCTGCTTATTAAAATAGCCATGCTCTGGCTCACTGAGCTTCAGAAGGAGCCACTGAGAGCTGCATTTTTCCTGGGTTTCCCCATCTCCACGGGAGAGGGGTTCTCTGATTGCATCTCACAGGTAAGCCACAGAGAAATGCTGTTTCTCCTGTGCTAAGGTCTGGGAATTCACAAAGGAATCCACTGCGTCCAGACAGACCTCATGGGGAAGGTCTGGGGAGAAAAGAAATGCCCATCCATGAGGCCATTTCTGCCCCCTGCCTGCCATCTAGGCCATACCTCTGAGCAGTGGACAGAGGGGCTCTCTCTAACCATAATGCCAAGAGGAAGGTAGAACGTGAGTCAGATGCAGAGCTGGGGGTGGGGCAGCAGAAGACCCGGAGCCCAGTAACCTGGATGCCTCACCCTGCCTGGGGGTGGTGGTGGTGGGACAGTGCCCATTGCCTCATGGGCGGGGCTGGCCTGTTGAGGCTGGTGCTGCCAAGCTGGATTTGAGGCCGGGTGGAGCTGCCTGGCAGGTCAGGCCCTTTCTCATTTGGCAGCTGCCACCCCCTCACCTGCCATCTCCAGACCAGTCAGATCAGCCTCTGCAGGCCCACTTGTTAGAGTCAACAAATCAGGAGGCACGTGGAGGGGCTGGCAGCCCTGGTACAACCGAGTCCCTGGAAATAGTTTCACTGTACCCAAGGTTCTCCCCAGGCTGTTCTTCACCTGGAAGGAAAAATCTGAGGAGCTTGGTGTTACCATGCTGTTGGAGCCTTCTGAACTGCCAAGGGTGGGCAATTTGCTTTTTAATGAGGATCCTGGGGAGGGCATCAAACCCTACAAAATGGAAATAGTGGGATTTTCGGTGGGCTTGATTGTTTTGAGAGGCCTAGCTGGCCTTGCTCCAACCTTTCAAAACTGTGCTCCCAGCCCACTCCCAGGATCCTCTCTGCTGGGCATCTAAGATCTTTTCCCTCCTGTGTAGGAGCTGGTGCCAGCTCTCCAGCCTTGAGATATTAGAGCTGTGGATTCTAATACTCCCATAAATAGCTAACAGTTTTCCAGAGTGTTCTGTCTGGTGGTCCTGTTCCCAGTGCACAACACATGTTGTCTTACCTAACTCCCATCATTCCCATTATATGGATGATGTTCAGAGGGGTCATGATTTGCCCGAGGTACACAGCTGGTAGGTAGCAGGGCTGAGATACAAACCTAGGCAGTTTGATTGCCAGAGTCTTAGCATTTAAGTCATCTCACACCTCATGCAAGTCTGTGGGGACATGAGTGGGTCTCTGAGACTTGACCCCTGGAAGGATGCTGGTATTGTTCTCCATGGGCCCAAGTGGTGCTGCCAGGGTTTGCCTACATCTGCCCAACTCTCCTCATTGTATGGAACTCTATGCCTGTGATTGGGCAGGTGGTGATCCTACAAGGCCAGCACATAAGGACCATGATGGCTGTGGGGCTGCCTCAGAAGGGGAGTGTCCCTGGGCTTGTCCCAGGCCTTGTGAATCTCAGATGAGCTCAGCCCAGCAAAGCTCAGAGTGCCACAGACCCGAAGTCAGGCCGGTGAGTGGGCGAGAGGAAATTTTCTCTGGGCTGGGCCAGCAAGGGGAGGATTCCTGGAAGAGGGGGCCAATTTAATCCAAACCGCTGGTCCGAGAAGGATGTGGATGACAGTGGAAGGCACAAGGGGTGTGTGTGTGTGTGTGTGTGTGTGTGTGTGTGTGTGACAGCATGCCTGATTTAGATACTCACCACCTGCTGTGGAGTACCACTTCCCCACTCACAGACCTGTGTCCTGGCACGATGTGACTGATAAGCCCTGGGAAGCTGAGGAGTGACTGAAGGGCTCTATGGAGGAGGGGACATTTGTGTAGGGCCTCACAGGGTAGAGTGCCATTGCCAGGGATGCGACAGGGCTTCCAGATCACCTGGGCTGTTGTTCAGGCTATGTGGGAAGGACCTGGTCTCCATCACAACAGAGTCATTGTTATATCTCTTCTGAGCTTCACACTTGAGGGAGTGGTTTTCCTACTTAGATCCCTCATCTTCCTCTCCTTGGGACATCATCATGGGAGACCCCTGGGTGGGGGCAGCTGTTGGAGCATCTGGTTCTGCAGCCCTCCAGCCTCTGCTGGTTCCAGCCTAGGCTGCTGTGTGTCCAAGGGTGATGGCCACCAGACAAGAGCTAAGGACAGTAGTCATCCCTAGGAAAGGGGAGTGTTCCAAGCATACCTGTGTCATAGATAGAGTGTTCACCACGCACTCCTGGAGGGCTGGCTCTGCTGCTCTCAGGGCAGTGATACCATTGGTCCTGTGAGCTCCAGGAAGAACACTAGTTCTGCAGCCTTTGCTCTATCTACTAGAGATTTTGTGTGGCCCAGATGAGTGGCACTGCCTGGGGTTGAGAGAGGAGCAGAGCTCTGAGCTTAAAATATTTTTTTTTTTGCCACCTTTTCACAAGTGACCCTGGACAAAAGGCAGTTTGGGAATCTTGCAAAACCATCACCTTTGTGGTACAGTTGGACCCTGGGTTTGAATATGTGGCGGAAGGCAGGATCCAGTCTTGGTGGCTGTAACTGTCCCTGTATTCATGCTATGAGTCAGTGCAAGCCAGCAGGCCCTCTCAGAGGGCAGGGCTCTCTTATGGGGTGGCCTGGGTGCATTTGTTTTTGGTATATTCGTGGCCTTTATGAGGACTCTCTTGGGCTCACCCTGTACCTGAGGAAGCCAATCCCTTGTGGAACAGGAAATAGTGGTGTGAGGGGAGCTCTGGGTCCTAGGCTCCTCCCCACCCTCCCCTCCTTTTGGAACTAAGTGGATTAGGCCTTGTGCAATTGTGATTAAAATCCCGCTGTGTGGGAACCATGGAGGCTTTGCTGAGAGCAGGAATACGAGGCGTCTGTTTGGGGGAATGAGGAGCCTCAGGAGGCCTTTTCAGCACTGGATAGGCCAGAGATGCTGAGAATATTGATTATGCATTTGATGTAGGTTTAGTTTTAGGGTTGCCTTTTTCTTTAGACTAGGGCTTTGTCTTCACTGCCTTCTCATGGCACTATCTGTCCTTCTCAGCCTTCTCACCCTTCTCATTTTTCCTTTCCTGCCTGTTTCTCCTGCTGTCACTCTGTCCCTCCTCTCTCAGGCCTTGCCACTCTGCCTGTCTCATGTGTGTCAGGCCTAGCTGGCCTCTCCTCTGCACAGGCAGGCTGAGGGCAGGCAGAGGACAGACAGCACAGGGCCAGGTCAGGTGTTGGGGGCTTCATCCTAGCCAGCTTGCAACTCCCTCCCCCTTGCCCCAGGGGAGGGTGGGGGTGGGACAGGAACAGAGGATTGCCTGGCTATACCCATGCCACTACAGTGTCCCTTCCTGCTGCCAGCATCACCAGGTGCCAGCAGTGTTGGCACTGGGAACAGTGGAGTCAGGCGCTTTTGGACAGAGCTGTAACCTGAGGCATCTCCCCCCATGGAGTATGGGAAGTCAGCTTCAGCTGTGGTCTCTGTTGTTGGGTCTCCTTTTATGGCCCAATGATCTGAGACTTTTGCTTGGGACAACAGTGTGGAACCATGCACATTATGGCCCCCAAGGCTTCCCTGGCTGCAGTTGGGGAGGGAAGGGGTGAGGTCAGAGCCTTGGAGCCAGCCAGGGGAGCTGGTGGGGATTCTGAAAATGCTCAAGGTATGAGGGGCAACCTGCTTCCATTTCATAGAGGGGGAAATGAGTGTGAGCTGCCACTGTGCTAGCTGAGACGAGCACCTGAGACTCTCTAGCCCGCACCTTGCACCTGGCTGCCCTCACCTTGGTAAAGCTCAGAGGCTATGTTCAGCGGCATGAGGAGCCAGGGTCTTGACCTGCCACACTCATCGTCCCATTCCTAAGGCTTCAGCCTCCACAAGGGATCCATAGCTTGCTCATAGATGCTCCCCCAACATAAACAGCCCCCTCTCAGGATGTGGCAGAGGGGCTGGCAGGCACTCTCTGGCAGGCAGCAGCACAGGGGCAGGGGGATAGGGATTAGGGCACCCACTTGCTGAGTGCTTCCTACACACCAAACACAAACAGCAGAATCAGAGCAGGTGACCACTCCCATGTCAGGGATGCAGAGACTGAGGTTCAGAAAGGCAGAGTAGTTCACCTAGGGCCTCATAACAGGGACATGACCAGGCTGGGCTGGAACCCAGGCCTGGTTGGCAGCCATCCCTCCCTAAGTCCTGGCTCAGCTGGGGATCCAGAGCTGCAGTCTGCCCATCTGTAAAATGAGGGGCTGGATGCTCTGCTTGGCAAGGGCTTTCCTTCTGGCTGTGAAGACACTTTTGGTGGGCAGTGACCACGGGCAGTGCCGGGGAAGCTGGCAGGTGTGGGGGCCCACTTGCCTACTGCTGGGGCTGCTCTTGCAAGTAGACAGGCAGCATGGAGAACGGCCAGAGGGTGCTCAAGGATGCCTCTTCCAAGCCAGTCAGTGACTGGTGTTGCCAGGAAAACAGTCGGCTGTGGTGACACTACTAGTAGCGTCTGTATTCTGCTAGAGACAAGAGCTCTGGAGTTATAACTCAGATTTGAGGACCCCTCTCCACTGTACCCCATGGCCCAGTTAAATGTTTGAGTTAGGCTGAGCCAGTACCAGGGTGCATCCTTACCCTAGGAAGGCCTTAGAGAGTGAGGATGAGTCACTGCAGCCCATTCCCATGGCAGAGGTGTCCCTCAGTGCTGCCAGGCCATCACCCTGGTCCCTTAGAGGGCAGGGCCTCTTACCCTCCCTTCCTCATTACTATGGCTCCATAACATGATTGGAGACTAGGAAAGTCTTTCATGAGCCAGCTAGGTGTTGGGATCTTGGGAGCCCTGTGTCTGAACAGGAGCAGGAGGGAGAGAGGGGCCAGGGGAAGCTGGAAGCCTGGACAGCCAATGTCCCTGCTGCCCCTGGGAGGAGCCTGAGTGGCGATGGCTGCCTGTGCTCACCTAGGCCTGTGTGGGGAGCTGCAAGGATGTGGATGAAGCCAAGAGACATGGGAGAGATGCTGAGCTGATGTGATGTAGGCTTTAGGAATGGCAGTGTGGAGGGCAGGAGTGGAACGTTCGCTAGGGCTCTGTGCCATGTCTCTGGAGTTGATCCAGTGCATCCCTCACCCCCAGTTCTTATTCCTTTGTCATCTCTGTTATATCTCCTCTGGAGGATAGAGACCAGCTGTCATTCTTCTGAGAGCTAAAAGGTGTTGGGTCCCTTCTCTCCAGGTTTGGCCAGAGGCATGGCCTGCTGGGTGCCTCAGAAGGGGTCACCTGGGCATGACCTCATTTACCCTGGTCACTCCTGCTTAGGGAGTGTGGCACTGCCATATGTAACTCTGTGCCAGCTATGCGGGCATCACTGCAGCACAGTGGGCTAGTTGGGGACACGTATTCCATGGCCAAGGTGGGGTCTCTTCATGAAGAGGGACCATTGAAGAGCCATTTCTGAGATTAGAACAAAACACTTGTTTGCTAAATTTTTCCAACCTTATCATGAAAATGTCCTATTTTTACACCGTCATAGAAGAAATAGAACCAGGGTAATGTTTCACAAATTATGTAGCTGATTTTGACAGAAAAATCCCTTTTTCCTCTAAGAAGTTAAAGGAGGATAATAGAAGCTGGATCCTCTGAGTATATATTCAGGAGGCTCCCAAGAGGTCTCTGTGGCCCTCCCGAGCCTCCTGTAGGTGGGCTGTGGGCAGAATGTTGCCATCCCACACCTGTCAGGAGCAGAGGGTGCTCTGATCCTGCCATTTACTTGCTGTGTAACCTCTGGGAGAGGGGAGGAGGCCATAGCTCTCTCTGAGCCTTCTTTCCCCACCTATGACCGGGGGCCATGTGTGAGGAGAGTGCAAGCCCAGTTCACAGATGGGGAGCTGGCGCTCAGGGAGCTTAAGGGACTGGCCCACAGTCACACATTTTGCAGAGGGGGACGTTCGTTGTTCAAAGGATACATGGAGGAGTCGAGGGGTATACCACCTGGGAGAGGGGGGTGCTGCCACAAGGGAGTGGGAATATGCCCCCTCCTGCAGTTGACCAAAGCTGAGAGCTGGGTTAGTTCTCTGATTTGGGTCCCTAGCTCTCAGCCTTGCTTCCCTCTTCCCAGGGTCCCTCCCCTAAGATCAGCCACCCTCTCCCTAACCTGGAGGGTCTGCCTCCTACTTACTGAGCATTTCACAGAAAAACAGGATTCATAGACTCATAATCCTTGGTCCACCTTTGAAATGCCCTGTATGGCCATGCCCCTCTGAGGATCTGAGATCATTTCCTGTGACCTGCTGGATGGGAAGGGGTCTGCCTCTAGGTCCCAGAGGCTGCACCTACATTTTCCTGAGTTCTGAAAAACAAGGAGGGAAGAGTATAAGGCCACTTCAGGAAGACCCAAGGGAATCCTGAAGCCAGTAGTCCTCAAGCAAACCTTGAAACCCATTTCCACCCATGACGTTGTAGCCGCCCCTCAATATACTCAATATGCCCTTGTCACTATGTTAATCTGAGCTCTATATGTGTGTTCTCATTCCATCCTCATGGCCACCTGGGAACATGAGTGCTGTCACTGTCCCCACTTTCCAGGTTGCCCAGTGAGGCTCAGAGAGGTTGAATGGCCTGCCCAGGGTGTGTGGGGGGCTGGAACCCTCCTCCTCTGTGTGCAGGTCTGTGTGACCTGAACCCCTGTGGCTACAGCTGGTCCAGCAGCACATGGTCCCTGGCTGGGGGCACTGGGACCCACTGGCCTGCTGAAAATAATACTCATGTTCCCACTGTCCTTTCCCCTTGCTTGTTGGGAGCTGAGCTCAGCTCCCTTTCTAGAAGCACTACGCCCCCTCCCCCCTGCCAGACTTGGCATTTCTGCCTTCATTTCCCAGTTGTTTGGGGCTGGCAGGCAGCAGGCAAACAGAGTCCATCAAAATTTAGCAGATTGGACTATTCTTATGTTCCTGAGACTTGATTTCAAAACTTGTGTTGGCTCCCCTGTCAGCGGCTGCTCCCTGTTCTCCCAGTGGGAAGTGGCCAGGGAGGTTTCAGCCTGTCAGCTGCATCCCCTTTCCCATCAGGTGTTCTGGCCTTGGCCTAGAAGGGGAGTGGTTATTTAGGGGTCCTCCTTGCTCTGTACTTACCTCAGGAGGGGCTGGCCTTCCCTGTCTTGCCCGCTCTGCCGGGTTCTGGCTCTGGATAGAAAGGAGAAGGGAAGAGGAGCCAGGGCCAGTTTTCCCAGGCCTATGTATCCTCATCAAGCATCCCAGTTGGCAATGACTCATTCGTAGACCCCCAAATCTGCCTATGGCAGCATTTCCAGCCCCAGCTCTGGGCCTGGCCCTAGGCAGGGCCCATACATGTTTGCAGCAGTGAGAAGGGATCTGTAAGTGGGCAGGCCTCCCTGGGGATGTGAGTTGAATCCTGGTTCCCAAAGAACTCTCAGACTTGGAGGTGACCATGTGAGAACCATGGGACCCAGAGAAGTCATAAAACCTCCTTAAGCCACAGTCTCCTCAGCTGAAAATGGTGGCTCAAGATGGCGGTTGTTGAAGAACAAGAGCCAACGGGTGTAACATGCCTGGTACAGGACAGGGGCTCCGTGAATATCTGCCATTGTCATAACAGCCACCAAGTAATAGAGCCTGGTCTAGACCCAGGAGTGTGGGGCCAAGCTCTGGGAAGAAGCATCTGGGCCTTCCCATTTTGTTTTCCCTAGGCTGGCTTTGTGGGGACAAGTGTGTACTCCAAGCCTCAAAGCTGCATGGGAAAGGGGTGAAGCAGCTGTCTGCATGGTCCCTACTGCCTAGAAGCCAATAGGTCTGGGTTCAAGTCTTGACTCTCACTACCTAGCTGTGGGACTTTGGGCAAGTCACTTAATCTCTCAGAGTGACATTTCCTCACAAGTAAAGGGACGCTGCTGCTTTTTCTTGGGATGTGGTAAGCACTGTATGAGATGGTGTCAGCACAAGTACTGGCTGAGCACCAGGCAGAGACCGTTGTTATGAAGGGGGCACTAATCCTACCTGATTCCATCATTCTCTGAGCATCCATCTGGGACCTGGGGATTTGCGCTCAATGGTATCATGTGAGCTGACCTCCCTGGAACTGAGCCTCTGAGGATAAAAGGTAAATGCGCAGGGTGAGACAGAGGACAGGATGTGGTCAGAACTTAATGAAGCGAGGTCTGGTCTGGCGTGAGGCCAACTAATCCATAGCTGCAAAATTGGTTCCATTAGCTCCCTTAATGAGCTACAAAAGCTGGGAAAGTGAGTGTATGAGAGAATAATGGTACATGTCTGTGGCTTTAATTTGAAACTGTGGCTAAAAAGTTAGATTTGACGCTACTCCCAGCTCTCCAAATAGCACTGGTGCCCTTGGGGAAGAGAGGGGAGGGTGTGGAGGGCAGGAGCGGGGCTCCAGCTTTATAGGGAAGATGCTGAGGGCTTAAGAAGTAAATACCTGCTTCTGAACTCTGAATTCAAGGTCAGTCCCTTCCTGACGTCTGCCCCCAGAGCAGAGGCTGAGGCTGTGGCCCATGCTCTGAGTGGTCACAGCAGCCTGCAGTGGCCACACTGGCTGGCCAGGGCCATGTGTGTTAATAACCCTCACAGGTGCTAGGAACACAGGACAGTAACACAAACCAGTTGTTGGTTTCAACAACTGGCTCTAGAACAAATCCTGCTATTCCATTGGTACCTCTTATAAAATTGGAGATATGTTCCCATGGGAAAACAATCCCAAATAATCATACAATTGGGATCAATCCCAGAGATGGCTAAGTTTAAAACTCTTGTCAAGAAGGGAGTATGGTAGGTTCAAAGTGTTTTTCTTATACATGGCCTCCCTCTGTAGAGAATAGGGTTCCCCACAATGAAAAGAATGTGAGTTGAAACCTAATTTTTTCTATAACATTCTGTTCCGTTCTGCTGCTTGAATGTCTGGTGTTGAGCATATTTACTGTGGTTTAGTCTTCAGCATTCCAGCCTGCTCTTGCCTGAGGCTGAGATGAGACCCCTGAGGTGGGAGAGACAGTGTTGGGGGACATACCAGTCTTTGCCACTTCTCTCCTTTCTGTCCCCTGGCACAGAACAAAGGAGGAATCCCACGAAAGTAAAGGGCTTGGCGATGTCACTTCAGCACTTCTGGCAGGTGTGCCAGGCTACAGTGCCATATGCTGTCCCCAGTTTTTATGGGGGAATCCATATCAGATATGTTCATTTGAGTCTATATCTTTTAAAAAATTGCTGTTGAGGGTGTTGCCAGGTTTTCCCTAATATAAGGTTTGATGCTAAATCCCTTTTAGAATTTGGTCTTGGAAAAAGTTCGATGAATGTGCTTCTCTTCATGGGATAATAAAAGCAACAGAGCATACTTGATTTCCTTCTTTGCCAAGGCTTCCAGGAAGCTCAGGATTAAAATTTGTCCTTGTTTATAGTTATGAACTTAAATGGGTTTCTGATGCATTTTATCTTTCTCTTTATTCCAAAAAGAATCTGCTGTTTTTGTTTTATTTGGTGTCTGTCATGTTTTAGCATTATAAAATGCCTGAAATCCTGTTGTCAATAAGCAGGGCATGTGGCAATAATGGGACTTGGAGTGCTTCGTGAGGCAGTGAGAAGAACTAGATCCCTGGCCTCCAGGAGGAGGTTCCCTTCGCTGTAGGGCTGATGTCTCTCAGGTTGTGAGTTGTCATGAAATCCAGCGTTTCAGCTTCTTAATTTGTTACTGCCTCATTGATGGGAGAGATTATAGGTCAGCTCTCTTCCCTGGGTGTTCTAGCAGGAGCTGCAGAGCAGTGTGGCCAGGGCTGCAGGTTAATTGGCTGGGGGTGTGAAGGTTGGGGTTTTGGTGGTGGGGGTGTTGGGAGAAGCTGCTTGTTCAACCTGGTGGCCTCAGCACCTCCTGTGTGTGAGAGACAGATGGAGATACTGTAAACACTTATACTTGAGAAGAGCCCAGCCCTGGAGTGAGCTGGATGGAGATACTGATGTGTGGGTGGGCATGTGGGCCTGGGTAGGTGGCCTTTCCTGGACTGGGAGGCAGCTGGAAAAAGGTATTGGGGGCTGGTTCTCAAGAATCACTGCAGGCATCCCAGCTCTGTTTGATGCTCTAGGAAGACAGTACTTTTCTAGCTCTGGGCAAGAAGAGGTGTTGGGCTCTGCAGTGGATATGGGGCCTCAGTGGGAGAGAAGGTCTGAATGGAGGCGTCTAGGCTTGGTCAGCTTCTTGGGCAAGTCTGTCACAGACAGGCTGAGTTGTGACAACAAGAACCCCAGTCTTTCTTGGGCATCTCTCTGTGGCCAGTTCTCTGCTAGGCATTTTGGAGAAATAGAAAATATTGGATGAATAAATGGACAGATGGATGAATCCCTCTGCCCCCATACTCTCCACACACCCATGCATGAACCCCAACACATGCATGCATGCACACACCCATGTTCCCATGCACACTCACGCCCCACCGCCCACCCCATATGCACACACCCACATACCCTTGCACATGTTTATTTCAGAACAAGCTTCTCGAGTCTCGTGCAGGCTGTGGCTTTGGCCAGTGCCTCTCCAACTTGGGGCCACCTGCTCCTCTCATCTCCCTTCAGGGAGGGACTGTCTGAACGCTCTCGCCAAAGTCCTGTTCTCCTCTCTCTTCCAGCCTTACTGCAGTCAGGTGGCTCCAGGGCTATGACTTCATCCTCCTGAGCCTCTGTTTCCTCAATCTGTAAATTAGGGCTAATGGGCCCCACCTTGCTTGCCTCACAGGGTGGCACCAAGCATTCCCATGAGATAAGGAACAGCAGAGTGTTTTGGAAACTACAAATTGTTTTCCAAACAGGCAAATACTGCTGTTGTTCCCTAGCTATAGAACTCAGGAATTCCTCCACCCACAAGTAAGCCCTGTCCTTGGGTGGCAAAGGACACAACATGGAGGTGGTGAGGGGGCCTGGCCTGTTCTGAGGCCCCCATTCCATCTGGTGATGTTAGAGGAACACAGGCAAGGATCTGTGTGGGGCACGGGCTCTTCTGCTCTCAACTTTTGCTAGAGCTCACTAGCTGGGGAGGTCATTAGGGGTCTTGGCCTTCTGGCTGCTGGCTCTGGGGGCAAGTGAGAAAATTTGGCAAAGGAGAGTGAAGGGAAAAGGGAGAGGTAGAAATCACTACATCTAAGTCTGAGGCCAGAGCAGCGTCATTTGTTCAAGGAAATGTCATCTCAATTTGATGCTTATTAAGTTTCAGCTCCTATACAGTAGGAATCCCCTTCTTTAGGAGAAAGCCGGGTTTCCACCTCACCAGTGTGTGTGCGTCTGTGTCTGTGTGTGTGTGTCTGTGTCTGTGTGTGTCTTTGTGTGCCTGTCGAGCACTAGCTGGAGCTATGGAGCTACCCAAGTGCCATCACAGACCCTCCAGCTCTAATGGACCCCTGGGATCTGAGGGGACATGGGACAGGAGTGAGGCAAGCGTGGGGGTCTATTGGGTTGTCAGAAGCCCCCTCCCATCTTCTTGTCCTTCCAGCTGTGACTGGGGACCAATATACCATTGCTCATTCCAAGTAGCCCCCAGGGGGCTCAGGTATGTGGATATAGAGTCCCTGGAGACCCAGGGGCTGCTCCATGGGGGCAATGATATGGGAGTGGGACTACGGTAGGAACTTGGCAAGGAGCCTCTGTCCAGAGGTACCTCTTGTTATCTCACCTTCTCTCCCCACCCCACATAGCCCTAGCCCTATAGCTTAATATTGGGAAATAGAGGGCCAGAGAGGAAAGGGGACTGGCCCAAGGTCATATGAAAATAGAGATAGAACCTGGATCTCCTGTGTTTTGGCCCTGGGCTTATTCTCATGCCTGGAAGATGGGGCTCTTGCTTGGGGACAACTATTATGAAGGATAGTGTGGAGTCATGTACTGGTGAGAATGAGACAAACTTGTAGCAATGCCTTGCAGACTGGAGCAGTCATGATGGGCTCCCTGGAAGAGGAGTTAAAGTCAGGTTCACCAGAGAGGGTAGGTGAGGTACAGGCTGCCCTTGGACAGTGGGAGCAAATTTGGCCAGGTCATTATGTCTCCTCAATTTTATCTTGTCCTCATGAAGGGTTGTGAGGGTTTCTTCCCTTAATCCCCACTTGATAGATTTGTTCATTAAAGCTACAAATACAAATATTATCTGACTCACTGCTATATGCCAGGCCCTGGGCTCCAGTACTGGGCCCGCAGTCTGATGAGGTAGGCAGCATGGTGCCAGCCTGGCTGGGAGAACACCCATGTGATCTAGGACCAGTTACTTCCCCTCTCTGTGCCTTAAGTTCTCATTTAAAAAGTGATGATAAAGTCCTTTCCTCCTAATATTTATAAAGTGCTCCGAACAGAGCTAGGCGCACTGACAATGCAACATCCATGTGTGTGTGTTTGTTTAAAGAGTTATCAGAGGAACAAGCTAATTGTGGGTTGTGAGCAAGTGCTGCACAGGAGGTAAAAAGGGCGATGACGTGGGAGCTTTCTGGGGAGCTGGGATGCTTTCTGTCTTGGTGGAGGAGTGAGTCCCAAGGATGTGTGCAGTTGTCAAAACTCATTGAATTGCACCCTTGAGACCTGTGCATTTTACTATGTGTAAATTATACCTCAATAAAACAAAGCATATATGGAAAGACAAAAAAGAATGTAGAGAGAATGAAGGACCCTAGAAGTCCTTTTTAGACAGGGTGGTCAGGGAGGGCTACTAAGAGGAGGTGACATTGAGGGCAGTCCTGGAGGAAGAGAAGGCTCTGGCTGTGGGGAAGAAAGATGAGGAAGCGGAGGCTCTGGGAGGTTGGTGCTATGTTCAGAGTCAACTTGAGGGATCAGGAGTGACAGCCCAGGGGATTTCATGGCAGCTGGGCTTGAGTGGGCCCAGATTCAGGGTCTGGCCCCCATGATCTGACCTGCAGATAGGCCAGTGGGGGCATTTACTATGTTTTCTGGGGACAGGCCTCTCCCCACCTCTGTGCCTATTCTGAGGCCTTTGGCACTTAGAGAAGGACTATTTTAATCCGTGTGAGAAATGGGTTCCTAAATATGGGCTGAATGGGGCAGGAAGCCTCAAGAGGCTCCACCACAGGGTAGCTCCACCTGCTGTTCCACCTCAATAAAGCACGGGGTACAGGCCCAGGCTGGGAGGCTCTCTGGCCCCCCCTTGGCCATCTACCTCTCTCCTCCTCGCCCTCCCACACCTCCTGTGTCCCTCTATCTCCATGTCCATCTTCCCATCCTTTGTTTGCTCAGGAGCCCCGTGTTGCCTGCTAGGCCCCAGCCAGGGACCTGACCTCCAGGTTAACCAGACCTGCCTCTGCCCTGAAGCTGGCCCCAGCCTGGTGGGAGGAACAGAGGCAAAAACATTGGGAGATGTGCTGGGGGGACTTTGTAGAGGCAGAGACATCTGAATTGAGCCCAGAAAGTTCTTCAAAATGAGGGAGTTGACCCAACGGAAAGGGAGATGGGGCAAGAATGTGTGTGGCAGAGACCAGCAGAGGCATAGACACAGAGACTTGAGGGAGTAAGGCTTGTGTGGGAGCAGCATGTGTATTCTGGCCAGAACAGAAAGTGTTTTGGGGCCACAGGTAGTGGGAAATGAGGTGGGAGAGGAAGGCAAGCCCTGGATGCAGGGGACGAGGTGGTGTTTATCTGGAGAACATGGAGAAGTGGTCTGTGGCCACAGGTGGAGAAGAGTCAGAAGGGGAGAGGCAAGGCTGAGGACCCCACCAACAGCATTCTAGCTGTGAGTTCGAAATTTGGGGTGAGATGCCACGGGGGGGCAGAGTGAGGAAGGGGTCCAGGAGCTAGCCTGGGAGGCCTGCAGGGGGAGGCTAGGAGGCAAAGGAAGAGAGAGCACAGGGAGGCAGGAGGACTAGGATACCCTGGCTGGAACCGCCTCAGGACATGGTGGAGGTGAGCTGGTGCAGTAAGTGGGGATGACTGAGCTCTCTGTGCCCAGCGCTGTGAGCAGGAAGCAGGTGCTCAGGGGCTTTGTGTGTTTCGGGAGGCAAGAATAGCATAAGCAGGGGATCCATGGTGTCCAGGAGGCAGCGTCTGCCCACAGCAGCCTCCACACACACCCCTAGCCTGGTCTGGGTTATGGAGCAGGGACCCCAGAGATAGTAAAGGGGCTTGTTCGGCCCCTGGCTCTCTGCACTGCTTGCACTGCCCGTATTCCAGGCTAGGGTTGAGGGGAACAGCTCTAGACGGGGAGGACCAGCCAAGGAACAGCAGATTCAAGAAACCGCTGCCTTCCTTTCCCCTCCCTGGGACACTGCCCAGGCCCAGGGTAAAGGCCATTTGTCTTTACCTAGAGAGCTTGGTCCCAGAGCCTGCCCCCACAGTGTCCTGTGTAAAGTGGCCTGGCCTTCCCCATCCTGCAGACAGCAGCCCAGGGTCCCGAGGGTACTGAACAGGCAGGACTGAGCTGAGCCCTGGCCTTGGGAATCAGCCTTGGTCTCAGCCCTCGTCAGGAAACACTGGCTGGGCCTTAGGTGAGCAACCCTGTTGGCAGATGGCTTGTCCCTGCTCTCCGTATTCTGGGCCATCTCATTTCTAGTGATGGTTGGCAGCTACAGCCCAGAGCTGAGTTAACCAGAGCAAGGATCCTGACACCTACCCACCTAATGCTGCCTTGCTATGATGCACCCTGCGGGGATGACTCTATTATTACTTCATTTTACAGAGTTGTGGGCTGTGGCTTGGAGCTGTGAATGTTTGCCTGAGGTCACACCAAGTCATTGGAGTTCAATCCCAAACCCCCATCTCATGCCATCCAGCTGTCATGTCCCTCAACTAGGGTCCTCCCTGCCCCCAATCTGGGGTCCTCACCTGTGGTCTCTAAGCATGGGATGAGGGTGGAGGCTGGGCAGCCAGGTCACTTTGAGATGGTCCCATCTCTCTAGCAGTGGAATGGCATTGTCACCCTGGCCTTGCACAGCAGCTACAAAGTTACCGTGGAAGATGGGGCCTGACTGGGTGGTCATGACCAAGCAACTCATTTTAGAAGCACTTTTCTTGGTAGTGACAGTTTTATTCCCACACCCACTCCTGGAGAATTTGAAGTCTTAATTACCTTTACTCCTGTAGGAGTGTGGCCTTGCCTCCCTCCACTCTGGGCTGGGTTTCCAGGTGATGGATGGACTGATAGACGCAGGCCTCAACTCCTCCTGCAGGAAGACTTCCCCCACGCTCCGGCACTCTCCTGGTCATACTGAGGCCTGTAGAGCAGATGTGCACATTAGTGTATCCTCTCCCCTCCACAGCCTTTCCCCAGCACCCTCCACTTGTTTCACACAGAGGTGCTAGATGAGGATCACAAGGGCCTACTGTGTGCCACGTGCCACCGTGTACGATTTACATGTACAATTCTCAAAATGAAGCAACCATGTCATCCTCATTGTAAAAATGAGGTTCAAGGGATGTGTGGCCCCTAGCTTGGGGTCTGTTGTGTGATTTGACTATAAAACCCACTCAGTTCCCACTTTATTTGCTGCCCATGAGAAGGAAGGCAGGGGCTTCTCTGGCCTCTGAGAACTTCCAAGCTCTCAGTTGCCTTTCAGGGACTCCCTGAACTACCATCCAAGCTGCTTGAGCCCAGGACTGACCCTAAAATCCAGAGGCTCATTGGCCCACAAGTCAAGGAAACCTGGATTCAAATTCTCATTCTGCCCCTTATAAGCTGTGTGACCTCGGGTAGGTCACAGGCCTCTCTGAGCTTATATGCCCTTGTCTGCAAAATGAGGGCAGTGGGCTGTGAGCCTGACACTTTCTGTGCCCACCCACCCACAGCTCCTATATGACAGCCCCAAGGCCCGGCAGGAGGTGGACCACCACTGGCAGGCCTCTGGCGGCCCCCACATTGTACGCATCCTGGACGTGTATGAGAACATGCATCATGGCAGGCGCTGTCTCCTCATCGTCATGGAATGGTATGCTGGCCCCGTTGGCATCCCTGTGGCCTCCAGACTCCCAGCCATTCTTCTAGGGACTTTCTGTTTTTCAGGTGGCAGCTCTGGTGCTGGCCACGAGGGCATTCCCTCAAGGGCAGGGAAGAAATTGGGGCTGTAATATGGCCTCACAGGGTATGATTTCCACTCTGTGAGGAGGGGTTGGAAGAGCTGTCAGAGAAGGCTTCCAAGCCCTGAATGTGGATGAGTGGGGGGATTTGGGGAAGAGCAGGACATACACAGTCCCCTCAGCTTTCTCCTTTGTACCCAGGTTTGTGCTCCCATGGTCCCACTGGGTGCTGGGTGATTGGGGCCTAAAACTCAGAGCCAGTGGCCTTCTCTACACTGGGCTTCTCCCACTAGCACTATGGCTCAGCCCCAGCCTTTTGGAGACCTTGGGCCCACCGTCTAGGCCCCCAGCTCCTCCCTGTCTGCCTTTCAAGTCCCTCCTCCCTCCACAGGTTAGCCAACTCTTCAGATTTGGGGTTCACATCCTGGCTGCGCCACCCTCTAATTGTGTGACCAGGGGCAGCTGTTAGTCTCTCTGAATCTCTGTAACTCACATGTAAAATTGGAGGAAGATCCTTTTTTTTTTTTTTTTTTTTAAGACAGAGTCTCACTCTGTTGCCTGGGCTACAGTGCCCTGGCATCAGCCTAGCTCATAGCAATCTCGAACTCCTGGGCTCAAGCGATCCTTCTGCCTCAGTCTCCCAGGTAGCTGGGACTACAGGCATGCGCCACCACGCCTGGCTAATTTTTTCTATTTTTAGTTGCCTGGCTAATTTTTTTCTATTTTTAGTAGAGACGGGATCTCATTCTTGCTCAAGCTGGTCTAGAACTCCTAACCTCAAGTGATCCTCCCACCTTGGCCTCCCAGAGTGCTAGGGTTACAGGCGTGAGCCACTGTGTCTGGCCTGGAGGAAGATCTTAATGTAGCATTTACACTGTGCTCGACACCATCTTAAGTGTCCATGTATATTGCATAGTCAATCTTCATGACCGTGAGGTCGGTGCTAATAATATTATTCCCATTTTGCAAAAGAGATAGCTGAGGCACAGAGAGATGGAAGAACCAGCCCAGGACCACACAGCAGTGCTCATGCAGGGTGGAGCCCAGGACATAGCACACAGTAGGTGCCAAGAGAACAGTGGTCATAGGATGCTGATTGACTTCTCATTCCACATTTGGGGAGACTGAGACTTGGATGGGGTTGGGGCTACCCAAGGCATTACAGCTGGTAGAGCCAGTGCTGCTGGGAACATAGGGGCTTCCTGGCAGGGATCAAAGCCCACCAACCTCGTCTAATTCTAAGAGTTTAGTTCAACCCACCCAAGCCATTACCCACCATGCACCAAGTTCTACAAAGCATGGGGAAGCTGATAGTGGCTGTTCACCAGGGCCTGAAGCTTGGGCCTAAGAATTGGGGCAGGTGCAGGATGATGCTTGATTTCTCCTCCTCTGCTTACAGTCACCTTCTCTTATAGCATGGAAGGTGGTGAGTTGTTCAGCAGGATTCAGGAACGTGGTGACCAGGCTTTCACCGAGAGAGGTACATGCATGCAGCTGACCAGTGGTGGGGTTCAGGGTGAGAGGGATGGACCAGAGTTGCTGTGTGATGCTGGGCAAGGCCCTGTTCCTCTCTGTTCCTCAGTCTTCCTATCTGAACAAGAGAGGGTGGGACCCAGTGTCCATCCCCCCAAGGGGTTCTATGAGTCTGTGACACCTTGCTAGAGATGGACTCTCCATTGCCTTGGGATGGAGGCCCCAAAGCCTCTTGATGTTGGCCAGCAGTTGAGGTGGGGAGAGGTAGGACTGAGGAAAGAAGTTTAGGTGGGCTGGGGGAATCCTCAGAGGAGACTGGGGTGTCTGGGATGGGGGTCAAGGTTGGAGGTCTTAGGTAGCAGGAATGCTGGCCCACTAGACTATGCCAAGGAGGGATGATAGGGTGGATTCCCCCAGGTTGATTGGCCTTTGACTGGCATCACTGACCCCTCTCCTCTGTGTGTGCAGAGGCTGCAGAGATCATGCGGGATATTGGCACTGCCATCCAGTTCCTGCATAGCCAGAATATCGCCCACCGAGATGTCAAGGTGAGGCTCCAGGATCCGGGTTGGGGGACCAGGGAAGAGGGTGCTGTCCCACTCCACAAGCCCTGATGGCTCCCAGCATCCACTGGATGGAGGCCAAGTTCCTTGGTCAGCATTCAGAGCCTCTGCTCCCTGGCCCAGATTACTCTCATCCTCTTCTCCCCTGGTTTCAGCATACTTACTCTGTTCTTACCAGATGGGTCTCCTGTTTCCTTCAAACACTGTGTAATCCTAATAGTAATAAGCTGACTGCCTACCTCCAGCCACATCTAGTTTAATCCTCACCCAGCCCTATGAGATAGGTACCATTACCCATTTTAACAGATGAGGAAAATGAGGCTCAGAGAAAGACTAAGTGGCTTTTACAAGGCTGTGTAGTTGCTGCACTGGGAGTCATTCATTCATTTGTTCACTTGTTCAGCAAGAAATTTTGTGTCCACACAATGCACCAGGCCTCAGGCAGGGGCCATCTGATACTGTTGGGGCTTCTGTGAAGTCATAGCCTTAGTTTTGACAGATTAGTTCCTCTAATGCCAGCATTTTAAGGGAAAGAAGCCAGTTACCGGGCACTGGAGGAAGGAATAGAGATAGTTCCAGTTGCTGGAGCTGCTTGCCCTTCCAGTGGATGGTCTTGAGGCTGGACGCTCAGCTCTCCAAATTTCCTGTCCTGGGAGGACTGGGTCTTAGGGGTCATTGGGATCAGATGAAATGCAAACTGAGGCAGCTTTGCATACATGTGCATACATAGTTGAATACATAAGCACGCATGTGTGAACCACCATCAGAGCAGAATCTGCTCCTTCTGGACCCCCTGCCCCAGGCCTGGGGCATTAGCCACCTTGCCTTATTTCCTCCTAAGACTGGCCAGCTACTACATCAGGCCCATCTGGCTGAATATTCCCAAAGTGTATCCTTTGATTCTGGATATATGTGGAGCCACAACACACATACCTTCTGAATCCTCGCTTTACTTTGGCTCTGGCTCCTTTTTTCCCAAGGGGAGAAAAGCCTTCTGCAGAGTAGATTCCCTTTTGTAGACTAAACCTGCCCCTCAGTTTTTATCCTAATACAAGATCAGATCATCTCAAACAAAACCTGAGAAATAGCTTCCACTGGCTCCAAACTGGAGCTCCATCCAACATCCTGTCCTTCTACCCCAGCTCTGCTTGAGGGTCCCTCCTGCTTCTGTCCATGGGTCTAGATCCTACCTATTCATTAAAAGCCAGTTCCAGGGCTGCTTCCTCTATGTAGACTTTCCCACTGCCTTCATCTGCCAGGCCTCTCTGTGCTTTACAGCCAGGAAGAATTGCTTCTGTGCAGCCCTCGGGATCTGAGCAGTCAGGGCCTTCTCCCCTGAGCAACCTCAGGTGGGGCTATCCCGTAGGCTTCATTCTGGGTTGGGTGTGGAACATGTGCTTAGTAACACTGGCTTGTGAGCAGTCTGCCTTCCCCAGCGCCCTCATTCTGGCATTTCATGGCAGTGTCACCAACGCAGAATCAGAAGTTCCCACCCCGAGGCTCTTGATGGCACTTGGTCATTCACAACCTTGGCCGAAGACCTGCCTCACTTTCCCCTCTGTGAATAAAACTATCACCCTGATCTCCTCTATATTTGGCACATATTGTTAATGGCCAAGGCCCAGGTCTTTTTATAAGATGGACCTGGCTCCTCTTGCACTGAGATGGAGTAGGGGAGTCTGGCTGAAGATCACCGTGGGACTCTTCCTCTGCCTGGTCCCTAACTTTAAACCAATGCATTCTCTTCCTGGCCCAGCCTGAAAACCTGCTCTACACGTCCAAGGAGAAAGATGCGGTACTTAAGCTCACTGACTTCGGCTTTGCCAAGGAGACCACCCAAAATGCCCTGCAGACACCCTGCTATACTCCCTATTATGTGGGTGAGTCCTTGGGACATGGTTTGCACCTCCCCACCCCAACTGTACACTGCTGTGTTTGGGACAGCCAGTGGGTTGCAGAAACCAAAGAGTTAAAGCCCAGTGAGGAGGGAGGGGGAGAATTCTGTCTGCATGGAGGCGGGTGACGTGGGGGGCCGGAGGCTGCAAAAATATTCTCCCAAACTTCAGCTTCTGCTTTTGAAAATAGATCCAGGAAAATTCTGGCTGTGGCCTGTGAGCTGAATGACATCACAGCAGCTCTAAATATATATGTGATAAAAGGCTGCCATCAGCTCGGGACGGAGACCAACCGCGTTTGTTTTTCTCTGGTTTTTCTCTTCCTGGGATTCATATTCAGAAAGTGGGCAGGCCTTTCCTCCTACATTAGAGGGACACAGGATACCAACCACCTGCCTTATGGGAGAGGGTTGCTTAGGCCACGCCATGGATGGGGCCTAGAAGTGTGCACATTATTCATGCTTCCTGGAAAAGCTCCCCACTTCTCTGCAAGTGGGCAGTCCCAAGATCTGGAAATGCCCCTTGCCAAAAGTACCCCAAACCTGAGACTGGGACAATGGCAGAGGACACCTCTCCCTCATGGGAGGCCTTCTGAGAGGGCTGCTGAAGGGGTGGGGAGCCCCTTGAGACAGCTGAAATGGTACCCTGTTTACCAGGGTATATTTTGCAGTATTTTAACTTGAAAATTTCTGGCCTACCCATCTCATTGCACAGATGGGAAGACCAAGGCCCCATGGCTTGGTAGCCAAGATGACAGTGGAATGCAGACCCCTTTCCCTGGCTCCTCCTTGCCTGTGACCTAGGCTGTGTATTCAGGGAGGCAAGGGACACAGGACACCTACTATGCTGAGGCCCTCTTGCCTATAGCAGGACCCCAACAAGCTCTGGACTGGCCTTCTTCCCTTCTCTTTCCTCGCCAAGGTTGAGACTGGCACAGGGGCTCAGGGCCCAAAGGAGCTAGGGGGCTGTCTGAAAGTGGTTTATTTTTTTCTGGGAGCTGTTTCTCCTCCCCCACCTTCACACACATGCTGCCTTCCCAGAAGGTGCTAGACACCATTCTGCTTTGCCCCACCTCCCAGCTCGGGCACCTGCTTCCCACCTAGCCCAGGCTTCAGACTCCTGGCTGGGCTCCAAGACCCTTGGGGCTGAGAGCCCTCCTGTGCTCTCTACCCTGGCAGCCCCTGAGGTCCTGGGTCCAGAGAAGTATGACAAATCATGCGACATGTGGTCCCTGGGTGTCATCATGTACATCCTGTGAGTACCATCCCCACTCTCTTCCTCCACCTCCTCCCTCCACCCCCATTCTATACCCTCAGTGCCACTTCTGCCTACATCTTGGTAAGGGGCTTGTGTCACTTGTCATGCAGGCTGCCCTTCCCTTTTGGTCATGGGATACTATTCTTTCAGGTTGCCTGAGGGGCTCCCCATGCCAAGGGCTGATGGCATTCTTGGGATGTGCCCAGGAATCTGGAGGGCTGGTACCATTGTCATGGTGTCTGGCTGCCTGTCTTCCCAGTCAGGGCCTTGGGGTAGAGAATGGGTCTGCCCTGGCACTACCCCTCACTCCATGCCGAATGACCCCCTCCCTCCCCTAGCCTGTGTGGCTTCCCACCCTTCTACTCCAACACTGGCCAGGCCATCTCCCCAGGGATGAAGAGGAGGATACGCCTGGGCCAGTATGGCTTCCCCAATCCTGAGTGGTCAGAGGTCTCTGAAGATGGTGAGTGTACTTCTCTGCCCCAGGCTGCCCCACCTGGCCCCTGCAGCCTTTATTCTGGGAGATATTGCTTTGGTGTCAAACTGACCTGTGTTCAAATCTTGGCTGCCCTACTTCTCAGCTGTGTGACTTTAGGCAAGTCACCTAACCTTTTTGAGCCTCTGTTTCTACATCTGCCAAATGGGCTCAAAACTTGCCTCCTTGAAACTCTCTCTAATTCCTTTCTCATTCATATTATCCCCTCTGGTGACCACAAACTAATCTGCCATATATTATTATCTATTGTTGCATAACGAATTATTCTGAACACTTAGTACTTTAAAACAAGAAAGTTATTAGCTTACTGTTTCTATGGGTTAGGAATTTGGAAGCACATGCAGCCCTTCTTCCTGACAGAGCTTGTGGTCTGTGGGGAAAGGTTGGGGGACTGGTTCTGAGAAACCCTGCAACCTCACCTCTTCCCTCTCTTCCCTGGCCTCCCTAGCCAAGCAGCTGATCCGCCTCCTGCTCAAGACGGACCCCACGGAGAGACTGACTATCACACAGTTCATGAACCACCCCTGGATCAACGTGAGCATCTCCTCATCCTGCAGCAGGCAGGGTGTCAAGCTTGAGCAGGGTCACCAGGCAGGAGGGTGGTGGCTCTGGAGGCCCCAGTGTGGGGCTGGGATGGACCCGTGCGCACAGATGGGTAGTAGGGCCCTACCTACAACCTGGCTTTGCCATTGCTCCAGTCAGGCTCCACCTCTCAGTCTCAGTTTCCCCATCTAAGACTGGTAGACACGCGTGGAGTTGTGGGGGGTGGGGAGCCAGTCCTGTTCAGGTGCCTCCAGGTTCTAATCCATGGGCTTGGGGCTCTTTTCAGCAATCCATGGTGGTGCCACAGACCCCACTCCACACTGCCCGAGTGCTGCAGGAGGACAAAGACCACTGGGATGAAGTCAAGGTGGGTAGGCTCTGCCTTAGTCTCCCTGCAGCCTCCAGGGTTTTAGAAAAATGGACTACCAGAGTCTGGATCTTTGGTCCCTCCCCTATGCCTAGAACACAGGGTATCTGTGACTGCCCCAGTGGTCTAACCTAGCACTCCAAGGATTGGTTCACACAACCCATTCCAGGTGACCCTCCTGGCTCATTTCCTCAATGAAGGAGGCCTTTGGGCGAGGAGTTCAGTGAAAGGGCTATGGCCCAAGCTTTGGTCATAACTTTTCTTATAACCAACAACATTTGGGAGGGTGGTCAGCCTGGTTTTAGACTCAGCAGAGGCCAGGTTTGAGCATATAGGGTAGCAGCTCAGAACTCTGGGTCACCCAGGGCACAATTTCCAGGCTCCAGTGCCCTGGATATCCAGAGAGATGGCATTCTTTGCAGGCCTTGTGGTTCTGAGCAGGTGGAGTTGGTTCAGTTCCCTGTCCCACTTACCCTTGGTGTGGTCCCAGGGAGTCACTATCCTTTTGTGCCTTAGTGGATAAACTTAGTGTCTACCACAAAGGACTATAGTGAGGGTTATGTGACACAAAGGGCTTGGCCCAGTGTTGGGTACACAGTAGGCACTGGAGCAGCACAGGGTGTCACTGCCATCACTGACTTTATTAAGGGGCTTCCAAGGCAAGAGGGTGATGGCTCTTAAGGTCAGTACATCCTCACCTCTTAGTGCTTCCCATCCTGTCTGTCCCCAGGAGGAGATGACCAGTGCCTTGGCTACCATGAGAGTGGACTATGACCAGGTGAAGATCAAGGACCTGAAGACCTCTAACAACCGGCTCCTCAACAAGCGGAGAAAAAAGCAGGCAGGCAGCTCCTCGGCCTCACAGGGCTGCAACAACCAGTAGCTCATGGGGCCTTGGAGGAACCAGGCCTCTCAGCCTAGGTGACAGACTGGAGTGTGCTGAGGCCCTGGCCAGGAGGGCCCAGGGTCATTCTTATAACAAAAGGATTATATTGTTGTGTTTTAATTTGTCACTTGAAACTTCAGGATGGAGGACCCTGACCCAAAGCCTCCTTCAGAGCTCTGGCCCAGGCTCAGGCTGAGAGAGGGTCAGAGCCAAGGGGCTGAGGAGCTGCCTGCTGCAGCTGCAGCACCTTTTGCCAGGGTGGCCTGAGTGAGGCCTCAGCTCTGTCCTGCCCTGGGGCATGGACTTAGCCTTCTAGGCCACTGAGAGTTGTGGCTGGGCTCCTCGTCTTCCATGGAGACACCCACTGTGGGGTGGGCAGATGGGCCTGGCCTTGAGAAAGGCATTGGGCCATTGGTTGCCATGGTGACCAGGGACAGTGCTGCTGTCTGTGACTGCAGAGTAAGTGAGTGAAGGAGGGAGGAGGGGCAGTCGAGGGTCCACCTCTGCCTTCTTAGAGAGGGTGGTCTCTCACACTGGCTGCCCCTCTCAGGCTCACCCCTCTTTGGTCTCCCTGAGGCTGCAGGGTCCAGTTTGCCTGCCTCCCTGGGTGGTCCAGCCCTGCAGTGCTGCAGCCCCAGTCTAGAGGGCACTCAGAGCTGTCCCCTGAGGAAGTCCCTGGGCCCAGCTATTCTGTCACTACCCCATACCCAAAGGGTGTTTTTTGTTTGTTTGTTTGTTTGTTTTATCTCAACTGAAGGTGAGGGATATTTTTAACCTTTTCCACTTTGGAAAATGTCACTGTGACAAAAGCCGGTACACTTCCCTTGCCCCCACCTGCTCACCAGATCTCAGGCAGGAAATCCCCTGTCTGTTGCTGGCAGGGGCTACCTTTTGGTGCGCTTTTGTGAAAGTGGATGGTTGGAGGTAGGGACAAGAGGCTTCCCATTAACCAGGCATCTCTTTTTATCCTCTGGGTCAGACCTGATGTGGCAGGAGGCTACCGAGCAATGCCCCTTAGAAGTCTTGATCCGGCTTGGCTCGGGCCTGCATCCGAGAAGAGAGGACCCCTTCCTGGCTGATCCAGGCTTACCCCACCCCATGCTGCCCAGGGTAGCCTCAGGGTGCTGAGTGCCTGGTATGGGCTGACAAGTGCCTGACACCCAGCCTAGTTCCTGGTTCCTGGCCCCTCTCTCACTGGCTGGGAAACCCTAGGCCACAGCAGATAGGACAGCACTGCTGGGTTTTACATGCAGATATTAATAAAAACCATTTTGGCATTTTCCCCTGGTTTCTGGGTTTCTGTTTGTCTACATGGGTGGACAAAAGTGGCCCAAGGGCAGCTGCTCACACTCACTAGTGATTTCACCCTGACTGGAGAGGGTGCCCCAGGCCTGGTAAACATGCCAGGCTGTCTCCCAGGCCACCGCGTCCTCACTAGGCATGGAAAGGTCAGAGATGTTGAGGGATGGCCGCTGCTGCATGCCCCCAGCTCTGTGCCACCCCTGTGCATTATGTGTGTGACACCCACCCCCAGCCCCGTGTGTGCCAGTGTCTGCCCACAGCGACCACCCCCAGCTGCGTGCCAGCCTGCTGAAGGGCGGGCAGAGTGCCTGCTGCAGCGCTGAGCTATTTTCAGAAGCTGCCAGATTTCATTTGGCAGTGAGAATATCGAGGAGGGGAGGAGCGGGAGTGGGTTGCTGGAAGACTGTCTTTTGACTACTCCAGTAACAGAGCACCTTCACCCCTCGGGAGCCTTGCAGGCAGCCTCAAGGGGGGCTCTAACTGTAGCATTTCTCCCCCAGCTCCTGTCTTGAAACCTCTCAGTTTTCCAAGAGCTCATCTGGTGCTTCCTCCTCCTCCCGCCTTCCCTCAGGGTATGGGGGAGGGTATGGAGATGTCAGAAGGCAGGGGACAGGCAAACACTCCTGAGACGTTCTGCTGCTCCCCAGCCTGGTGACCTTGGACAAGTTCCTCGGCTTCCTTGGCCTCAGTGTCCTCAACCGTGTGTTGGAGATGATAGAGCCCACCTCATAGTGTTGTCTGGGGATTTGGGTAGATGATATATGTGAAGCACTTAGTGGGGTGCCAGGTGCACAGCTCATGCCCAGCACCCATTAGCCACCCCAGCATCCTTAGCCATCAGAAAGGAGAGAAGTACCTAGAGTTGTGAGGAGAGAGCAGTCCAGTCCCAAATCTACCTCCAGAAGATCAAGCCTTCTCCACCCCTGGGGTACCACTTCCAAAGTCCTGCTCTCCAGAGCAGCCTCATGTGGACCTCCTGGGCTTTGGTTCCAGTCTTGGCTTCAAAGAGGATGGCCAGATAAATTCTAGGGACTCCATGGAGCCTGTGGTATAGGCCAACTCCCCAAGTATACTCTCTAGGTCTAGTGAAATGCTGGCAGGACGCAAAGGTAAATATAGTCCAACTAGTCACAAAACTGCAGAGGTACAGATGGATGCCCTCACTTGGGTACTCAGCACCTGCTGTGCCTGAGACCCTGTGCTGGGTGCAGTGAAAGCTTAAGACAGGGGTCTCACCTCAGAGTGTTTACATCTAAGAGGGAAAGGATAAAACACACAAACATGCATTGAGTCACAGTCTTGATGTGGTCTATGAAGGAAGGATGTGACTCCAGGAGAAGGGGGTGTCATGTGGCAGTTTAAGTATAAGAGAGAACTTATGCACCCCAGTGGCTGGGAAGGGTGCCTGATAGGTTACCAGGTTGAAGGCAGAACTGCAGCGGCTGAGGCCTTGGGGACAAAGGGACTCTGTACTCTAGGGCTCTCTTTGTCCCCCACCTCTGCCAGTCTATGCTTCTCCCTGGGGCTGGTCGTGATCCTCCACCTGCACCGGCCTTCTCCACAGGCAAGACCAGAGTGGCGGAAGTCATAGTCCAGGAGGTCATCTGCTCAGGTGTCTGTGTGCCAGTTTCAGGGAAGGATTCTTATTGGTCACACTTGGCCCTTTGCTGTTATGGGGTAGGGGATATGGCCCCTCCTGTTATTAGGTGGTGAAGGGGGTGCAACAGAGGCGTTGGCAGAGGACAGGATGGAAGGATTGTCCCCTTATCTCCCACATCTGTTTGGCCACTTCCAAGAGCCCATGAGTAGCCTGGCCCAAAGATAAGCCCTGCCCAGGCCCTGGCTCCCTAATCTTGGGCATCAGGTGTAGCTCTCATAACCCAGGGCTGGGAGGCTGGAGGCCTGGCCAAGTCACACTATGCTTGGGACCTCAGTGTAGCTGTCTGTGAAATGGGAGCAAATCCCTGATAAGCAGCTAGTATCAGGTAAGCTAAGAAGCCAAGTGGCAACATGTTCACAACAGCTAATCCATATACAGATATTTGCATGGGCTCCATGGTAGCTTCCCTGGGAGCTTTCAGTAAAGAATTCCATAATAGAGGTGTTCACACATGTGTATGCATGAGTGTATGCGTACGTGTGTGTGTGTGTGTGTGAGAGAGAGAGAGAGAAAGACATCTCTTCCCAACGATGAGCCCCCTGACCTAGCCAAGAGCCCCTGACTCTGTCCTCCGAACCTGATGCTGGCTGGCTCCCAGCGGCCTGCCTCATTGCTATTCTACACCAGCCCCTCTCTGCCCTCGATTCAGCCCCTCCACTGCAGCATCAGAATTGAGCCTCAAAATGCAGCTTGCTACAGCCTCTGCAGGGGTCTCAATGCTTCCAGGCCTGTTTGAAACTCTCCTTGGCAGGCATGGGGTGGGAGGAGGGCAGTCCTTGTGTGGCTGTCTCCTGGCAGTCCTTGTGTGGCTGACCTGGCTGCCTTGGGCCAAGCCTTTGCATCCCTAGTGGGTCCTCACAGTGCCTGCAAGCCCAGCAGGGTAAAATTCTTCCTTTTGTTCTGCTGGGCAGCCAGCACACTTACTACCTCTTGGAATCAAGACCAGCAGGCAGGGAAGGGTCAAGGAAGCCCACCCCCCACCCTATGAGTAGAATAGGGTGGGGTTGCCTAGAGCCAGGAGACCTGAGCTTTGATTTGCATGAGGCCTTGGACAAGGCCATTCTTATTTTTGAGGTTCCCCATTAGTAAAATGAGATGTTGATCAAACACAACCAGGTAATTCCAGCATCCTTGACAGACATATTACCACCAGTTGGATAGTGAGGAATGCTCTCTGGTCTCAAGTACATCATGCACTTTGCTAGGCCTTAGTTTTCTTATCTGTTAAATGGGAGTAACCCTCAGAAGGGTGGGACAGCACTGTGACGGAGAAGGAGAGAGGGGTGGTCGACCCAAAGGCCTTGGTCACCAACATAGCCCAGTGTCTGCTAGGTGATGTGTCACCTGCTCAACACTCTGCTAGCTCTGTGCTCTCTCTGCTTCCCCTGACCAGGAGAAACCAGTTCCCTGGGACTCAGAGGAGCTGGCTGTAGGAAGGACAGGTTAATTGGGGTATGGGGCCACCTGCTGGTCACCTGGGTAAGCATTCAGTGGACACCTACTATGTGCCAGGACTCTGCTAGGGCTTTATATGGATCATCTCACTTAGTCCTCACATTCCCATCTTACAGATGGAGAAACTGAGCCCCAGGCTCTTAGCCACTGCCCTCTGTGCCAGAGGAGGTCAGAAGAAGGAAATGCTATTTTTGGCTGTGGGCAATCACAGAAGGCTTCCCAGAAGTGGCGACAATGTGAACTCAAAGGAAAGCTAGATTTGGTTAGACAAAGATTTAGGGAAAGGGCGTTTCAGCTGGCAGATAAAAAGTGAGGTAAGACATTCTGCGTGAAGAATGGAGAACAAGTCTGTTTGCTGGGTGAGAGGCAGCCATCGCAAGGGGGTCTCTCATTTCCTCATCCCACTTCCTGTAGGAAGTCAGAGTGGGGTGCTCGGGTGAGACAGGTGAGACAGTGGGCACCTCCTTATTAGCACACCCAACATACTTTCATTTGTGGTGCAGTCCCCTATCCCCACATCCCCCTCTGTCTCCCCTGAAGATATACCCAACTTTTGGTCAGCCAGTTTATCAAACAATACATGCATCTTCTCTTAAAGCTGTAGCACTTCTAGTTGGCTCCAGAGCTGGCTGCCAGAGTTGGGGCTGGGTGTTTTCACACTGGACTCCCTGGACCCCCAGGATTTGGTGGAGAAGTCCTAGGCCCCCCACCCATTTCTACTTTCAACAGTGCTATTTTATATATCGGAGTTTGTCCAGATATTTAACTTAAGTAAGAGTTTATATGCTTAAAAATTTTATGTGCCGGGCATGGGAGGCCAAGGCAGGAGGATTGCTTGAGTCCAGGAGTTTGAGACCAGAATGGGCAACATAGTGAGACAACATATTTACCAAAAAAAAGTAGCCAGGCATGGTGGCATGCGCCTGTAGTCCCAGCTACTCCGGAGGCTGAGGTGGGAGGATCGTTTGATCCCAGGAGTTTGAGGTACGAGCTACAATGATGCCACTGCACTCTAGCCCAGGCAACAGAGTAAGACCCAGTCTCTAAAAATAAATAAATAAATAGATACAACTTTATGGAGCACTGAACTAGACATTAACAAAATTTATCTCAAATCCTTCAAAGTAGGCATTATGGTCCCCATTTTACAGATGGAAAAACCAAGGCTCAGAGTAGTTAAGTGGCTTGCCAAGGTTCATGGCTGGTGAGGACAGGAGGCAGGGCTCTGACATGGCAAAATGGCTTCAAGTTGCTCTTTCTCCCACTGTTCCTGCCCTCAGACAGCCCAGACTTCATGGATACAGGCAGAGAACAGCTGCCTTCATTGTCTGGTGGGCTGCAACCAGATATGACTGAGTGGTCATGGCCGTCTGAGGCAGATTTGCTTTTCCCTTTCTGGTTGGGAGTCCACTCTGGACAGAAAAAGGTGGGTCAAAGAGGAGGTGGTGGAATGAGGAGGAGGCATCCAGGGAGGCCTCGGGTAGCCTGCCTTATCCTGCAAACCCTGTCCCTGCTGCAGGGACAGTGGATAAAGCAGATTATGCCCCCATTCCAACACCCAGCCTTGATCTGTGTTCACAGCAAGCCAGGGAGCAACCAACCCTCAGACCTGGCAGAGATTCTCTGTGCAGGAATGAGGCAGGCCCCCCAGGTGTGGGGACCCTACCCAGTCCAGCCTCCTTTCCAGGTGGACACTGGACTCATGAACTGCTGGGCCTGGATGGAGGGTCTCAGGGCCCACCAAGAAAGACCAGTTGAGTGAGGGGCTGGGCTGGGCTACTAAGCTGTGGTCTGGCCTGCTCCAGTTATACCTTGGAGCCCATGTTTTCAGCACCTAATGTGTGCTAGGCATGTCTTGCACATGACCTTGTTTACCTTTCTGTTCTTCCAATAGCCCTCCTAGGCAGAGGTTATGCTCATCTTGCAGATGAAATCACTGAAGCTTGGATGGCACCAGAAGAAACTGCCCAGGTTCCTATGTGTGGTATGGATCAGAGTCTGGCAGTGGTCATTGGATGGCAGGACCAGAGTCTGAACTCAGGAGTATGGGTCTCCACACTCCCCTTCCTAACAGAAAGGTGTCCCTGCTCAGAGTCCCACTGTCATCTGACCCCTTCCCTGACATGGTCTAGCTGGAGGTGTCACAAACCTGTCCCTCCATCACCTGATCTTCTGTGACCCTGGATGCTGGAGGAAGGACTCTTGGGGCTGACCTTCTATGGCCTCTGGTCCCTGGACCTGGTAGGCAGTGCCTGGAACTTCTCAGGATTGTTTAAGGTCAAGGTAGTTCCCCAATGATGAGACAGATGTTGGGTATGAGTCACACAGTCTAGGATCCCCTACTGACTCCACTCTGTGACCTTGGACAATTCCCTTAATCTCTCTGAGCCCATTTCCTCATTAGAACATGTAGACAGCAATGCATTCCCCAGGCTGTGAGACTGTGAAAGGTAAGGCATGACATTCTGCACAGCACCCAGCATGTCATAGGCACTGCAAAAATTCACCTCACACAAGAGACTGTGTGGGGCATGATGGCATTCAGGGAAGTATTGAGTCACAGGTTAAAGCCTTTAGAAAGGAGGCTGACTTCCTGGGAGAAACTGTAATCAGAGCTCCTGTCTGACTGAGTTGCCCACCTGCCCTGGGGGCCTCTCTTTTTCTGAAGATCCCTGCCAAGTCAGGGCATAGTAGGCTGTGCAGTGGGGCTGGCCAGAGCTGCTGTGGGAGATGGATGAGGCAGAGAAGGTTCTGCCCAATGGCAGCTAGGCAGGCTCAGAGAACCCTTCCTCACAGGGTCATGAAGGGGGCCAGAGACTGTGGGGCACAGGGTACCAGTCGGGTGAGGGGATGGATTGGCTCAGAGTGCCTACTGTGGGCAGCCTTCCCTGTGCTGTTGGCTGGGCCAAACTAAGCAGATGGGGCCCACATCTCAAATGATGGAGCCCACAGCCAAAGAGTGAGGTGACAGATCAGGACAGAGGGTCAAAGAGTTCTCTGAGAAGGGGACCTCACTGAGGATGAATTGACTGTAAAAAGAGAGCAAGGGCATCCTAGGTGGAGACAATAGCAAGTGCAGAGGCCCTGTAGCTGAAAAGGCCTTTGACTATCTGAGGGGCAAAAGAGAGCACAATATGCCCGGAGAGTGCTGTCTGATCCAGCATCCCCTGGACAGAAGTGAGTGTGTGGGCAGCCTTATGGGACACAAGGAAGTCAGGCTTTTTGGAGGTGCCTTTCTGTAGGCTCTGCTACTGACCACCCAGAGTAGGGTGAGTCCAGGGTTCAGGATGGCTTGGTCAGATGTGAATCAGCCCTTACCCAGCCCTTGACTTTACAGATGGAACCTCGGCTCATAAAATGGCTTTAATATCTAATTGTTGGCAATAAATTGAACCCACTAAACCATGAGTGTGAAGCTCACTGGGGCTGTTAACATTAGCAAAGCAAGTGGTCATGTCTGTTTCCACACCAAGATGCAGTAAGATATAACTCACCTCTGGAGATAGATTCTGTAGAGATAGGGTCCTGCCCTCCAGGCCTGGGAGAGCTCTTAGGGAGCTCCTATAACTGGAGTTTGATATTCTTGGAGTTATGTGAATTCTTGGGAGGGAGATCCTTGGACAGGGGCGAGCAGAGATTCTCAGTAATAGTCATGCATTATAACTCAGTCAACAGGAGACAAGTCCCTCATCCCTCTAGCCATGAGTAAATGCAGGCCAGGAGTGGGCTGGGAGCACTGCCAAGGGATGAGGGGACCCCAAAGTGTCCCTCCTGGAATAGCTCCCACTCTTCTGATGCTCACCTTTCAGGGCCTGCCCCAGGAAGGTTTTCTTCCTTCTTTTGCTCTGGAAGTCAGGTGTGTTTTCTCAAAAAGCCAGTTCCAGGGAGTATATCCTTCCCCCTGAAGCTGGGAGGGCTGCCTGGAAGACGTAAGGATGCAGTGAGTGACAGGGGATTTAGGGAAGGAGCAGGCAGTCAGTTTCTGCCCTTTGGAAGGAAGGTAGTCATAAGTTAGCTGACTTATCCAAGCTCACCCAGAAGGTTAGTAGCTGGAACTATGAACAAAAGAAGGCTCCCTGGATATGGTCCTAAACTTGGGGGCAGGGGAGGATGACATTGGGCTAGAGGGACCTAGAAGAGCTTGTAGGTCCAGCCTCAGGGCTTCTGATGTTTTGTCCTCAGTCTGATTATCTAGAGGAAAAGATGATGCCTCTCCAGCCTCTGCACTTTCTTGCCTCCATGTTTGCCCTCCTGGACTGGCCAAATCCAGCCCCCGAAGGATGAGAGTGGATTCAGGAACAGTGAAAGTCAACACAGGCATGGTTCAGAAATGGCTTTGAGAGCTGGAACGGGTGGGCAGTTCTAGATAGAATCCAAAAGGTCAGAGCTGGAAACTGCCTTATCACATTTAATTCCCATTTTATAAATGAGAAAACTGAGGCTCACAAGTCAGCCTCTCAGCCTAGACTGCCTCCCCGACATGTGCAGTCTCCCTGTCCACTGGTTTGGCCACCTTTTCTTTCTTGGCATCAGAGTTCCCTCTCAGATCCTTCTGGATCTCACCTTGGCTAGAGCTGTTTTCCATTTTTACTTATTCCTGACTAGAACTTTATCAGTGACTGTGCTTGGGGCTTCCATGGCTCTTACTTAGGCAGCCTTTGGCTTCCTTTCCAGAGGGCGTTTGGTGAGGAAAGCATCCTTTTTTGGCCCTGGGATCAGGTGTAATAGAGGCTCTGCCCACAGCATGGGGAGAGGCCGGGTGTCTGAGGAGGCTGGTGCTGGGGATGCTGGACTACCAGGGCCCAGAGGGTCCCAAGGCCTGAAGAGGGTGTTTTTGGGCCCCATCCATGATGGATTCCACGGCCTGATTCCCTACTGTCTGGATGGAGGCAAGGACACTCCCTACAGATTCTTCAGCACTAGGAAGGACACCTTCACAGACTCAGGGCTGCGGAAGTGATGGAAGGAGAGTGGTAGCTTTGGTTGGCCTTGTGATTTGAGATGGTTTTGGAAGGAACATAAAATTTCAGGAAGGTCAGAGCAGAGAGGGCACAGCATGGCTCTGGGAAGGGTCTTGCTGCATCTGTGAATGGAGCATGTGGCCAGGGAAGGGCAGAGAGGCAGAGCGCAGGGCCTCTTCAGCCTTAAGTACCGAGCCTGAAGTGGAAAAGTAAATGCAGACTTAGTATGGACACTGCTCTGAAGGCAATAGGGAGCTATTAGAGATGCTTGGATGAAGGGAGGGATGGATTAAGAGAGTGGTTTGGGGCAGCTTCACCTAGAAGTTGGCAATGATGAAGCATGAGTGGAGAAACTCACCTGGCAATTTCTCCTGGACTCTAGTAGTGTGGCCTCAGGGCAGACTTCCCTCTTTAAGGGTGACTGGGACTATGGCTGATGCTCAAGGATAGCTTGAGGTAACTCCCATCCAAGTCACCATCAACCTATGGCTCATGCCCTTAGAGTCTTCCTTGACAAGCCCTCCCTAGGGCATTCTTAAAAAGTACCAGGTGTGTTTTCCAGGCAAGCTGAGCAGTTCTCATGCTGCCAGCCCTGCAGTTGCCCCTGACCTGGGATTTCTTGTCCAATGGAAGGAGGAAGGAAAATTCACATTATTGACAAATGGATGCTGAAACAGTCAGCTCATGTAACCCTGGCAGCAATCAGAAACAGGCGCCATTCTCAGCCATTTCGCACCTAACACCCTCTGATGAACCAAGTCTGCTCAGACTCCACAGCACATGCTGGTCCCTTGACTCCAGGGTTCCCCCTGGCCCTGGGCCCCATCAGAACCTCCCTGGGGCACCCACCTTGAGAACCTGCTTTAGCTTGGATGGTGCCTCCAGGCTCCATGGGTGATACTGCTCCCTATCTGAGTTCACACACCTTGGCCCCAGGTAGCTACCCCTAGTAGTCTCTCTCTCCAGCGGTTGCCAGCACAAAGAGCCACTGTTACTTTCCCCACTGTTCAAGAAGCCCTCAGGATTTTCTCTGCATTTAGACAAAAGCACAAAAACATAGGCCAAATCCTGGAAGTGGGCAGGGAAAGGGAAAAGCCCCAAGGTATCTTCCACAGCTTCCAGATTTGTCCCCATGGAGTGTCACAGTCTTAGGTTTGGCACTGTCTACTCCAGGTTCTGCAGAAGTTTGAAGGTCAGCCCCTGAAAGACTGTAGCTACTGCTCTTCCCTGATATAGAGAAGAGGTTTTGATGTCAGGAAATGTCTACAACTCTGGGCTGGCTGCTGTGCATGATCTTGGACAAGTCTCTTCCCTTCTTTGGGAATCTCAGTTTCCTTGCCTATAAAATGGCCACAATAACGCTCACAAGGTTCTTGGGAAGATTCAATGTAAGAATATAAGAGAAAACACCATAATAGTAGAATCTGGTGCTTCAAGAGTTGAGTTACTTCAGGTTGGAGGGAGTAGGGGCCCCTGGACCAGGTCTACAGAGTAGCAAGGGGAAAAGCTGGAGGGGTGGTAGAATCTGATCTGACAGAGAGGCCAGGCCAGTTAAGAGTCTAGAAGCTCCTATACTTTGCCACCATCTCTGCTGTATAGAAATTGAGGGTAGTTTTCTACAGAGTTTAAAACAGTCAAAATTTGGGGTCCAGGGATCTAGGAGCAAACAGTGTTGGGTAGCCAGCAGCCAGCCTGGAGGAAGGAGAGAATAGATGGAGGGAGCAGGAGATAAAGTCCTCTTTTACAAGGGCCACACTTGTGCTAATGAACTTGAGTCACCCCTCAGGCCTTGGGTGTTGAGGGGTCAGCCCAATAGGGATGAGAAAATTTGTCAAGCAAAAGATAAATCCTGGGGGCACCACCTGGTTCCAGGCCCAGGGAAGATATGTCTTCAGGCCCTCGAGGGGATGCCCTGGCAGTTCTAGTACATCTCAATGAGCAACAGATTCACACCCCTCCTGCTCTCCAGGGCCGGATTTCTGAGCCTAGAAGTCAAAGCCTGGCTTGAACCTAGTGAATAAATTGGATCTAATACATGCTGTATGCTCCCAGGCCTGATTTATCCAACTCTTCCAGACCATATCCAAGTGCTACAGAACTGTGCATGCTTTGGATCCCACAAGGAATAGCATTCAGCAGTTCAGGTCTGTGGTGAGCTCTAAGAACAGCCCCATAGGTTTGTCCATTTGTCACTGTTATGCTCAAACAAGTAAATTCCAAAGTTTGTTTTTAAGGCATGATTTACATAAAGTGAAATCTTATGCATAAAATTATTTTTTACCTAATGCACATACTCATGTAATCAGGATACACAACAGATATAGGTATGGTGGCCCATGCCTATAATCCCAGAACTTTGGGAGGCCAAGGCAGGAGGATTACTTGAGGCCAGGAGTTTGAGACTAGCCTAGGCAACATAGCGTGATCCTGTCTCTACAAAAATCAAAAAAATTAGGCAGGTGTGGTGATACACACCTGTAGTCCTAGCTACTAGGGAGGCTAAGGCAGAAGGATCACTTGAACCTAGGAGTTTGAGGCTGCAGTGAGCTATGATTGCGCCACTGCACTCCAGCCTGGGTGATAGAGTGAGACCCTGTCTTAAAAACAACAACAACAAAAGATATAAAACATTTCTGTCACTTCAGAGAGTTCCCAATCACCTCTTCTCTTCCTTCCCATCAGGGAAATACTTTAATGATATTGGGGACTTTTTCATGTGGTTATTGACCATCTATATGTTTAAGTCTTCAGCACATTTTTAAACATTGGGATGTTTATCTTTTTATCATTGAGTTGTGGGAGTTCTCTGTATATCCTAGATACACATCTATTGTCCTAGATGTGTATTGGGAATGTTTTCTCCTATACTGTGGCTTTCCTACTCATCTTCTTAATGGTGCTTTTGACGAGCAGAAGTTTTTAGGGTTTTTTTAATAGCACAATTTATAATTTTTTCTTTTATGATTAATGATTTCTATGCCCTCTCTAAGAAATCTTTACTTATTCCAAGGTCATGAAGATATCCTTCTATTTTTTTTCTCTCCTAGAATCTGTATAATTTTAGCTTTTACATTTGGGCCATGATTCATCTGTAATTGATTTTTGTATTTGGTGGGAGCTCAGGATTGAGGCTTATATTTTTCCATATAGATATCTAGTAGTTTCAACACCATTCTTGAAGAAAATAAATATTTCTTTCCCCATTGAATTGCTGTGGCACCCTTGTAAAAAATCACTTGACTGTATCTGTGTGGGTCTAGTTCTGGTCTCTAGTCTCTTCCATTGTTCACCTGGTTGTCTATATATTTGCCAATACCATAGTGATTTGATTACTTTCAATCTATGAACATGGCATATTTTATTATTTAGGCCTTCTTTAATTTTTCTCAGCAGTATTTACAGTTTTACACATCTTACATTACATTCATTCCTAGAAATTTTAGTGTTTAGATGTTATTGTAAGTGAAATTTTTTAAAAATTCAAATTTCCTCATAGTTTATTTCTAGTTTATGGGACTATAATTGTTTTTTGTTTGTTTGGTTTTTTTTGTTTTTGTTCATTTGTTTGAGAAAGGGTCTCACTCTGTTACCTGGGCTAGAGTGCTGTGGCATCATCATAGCTCATTGCAACCTCAAAGTCCTAGCCTCAAATGCCCCTCCTGCCTCAGCCTCTTTACAGCATGCCTGGATAATTTTTCTTCTCTCTTTTTTTTTTTTTTTTAGAGACATGGTCTTGCTCTTGCTCAGGCTGGTCTAAAATTCCTGGCCTCAAGTAATCTACCCACCTTAGCCTCCCAAAATGTTAGGATTATAGGAATGAATAATTGTTTTTAATATATTGATGTTGTATTCTGTGACATTGCTAAACTTACTAATTGGCTCTAGCATTTTTCTACACAAACAATAATGTTATCTGTGAATAAAGAGCTTCACAAAGACAACTTTACATCTTCCATTCCAATCTTTATGCCTCTATTTTTCTTGCCTTGTTACACTGGCCGGGACTTCTGATACAATGTAGAATAGTAATGGTGAGATCAGAGTAAGACAGAATAAGTAGTTGGGACTTTGTTGAGAGGTCATTAGAGAGTTTTGACTGAAGAAACAGGCTATGATTTACATTCTAAAAAAATATCCTCTGGCTGCATGGGAAGAATCATTGGGGGCAAAAATGGAAGAAGGGAGACCAAAAATGAGGCTGCAGAATTCCAAGTGAGAGAGGGAGGTTTTCTGACCTGGGAGGATGGGGGATCTGGTGTGTATTTGGATTTGGAGTCACAGAACTCACCATGGAATGGACATGGGAGAAGGAGAGGACATCAAGGATGACTGCTAGAGTGTTCAGATGGAGACAGAGGTGCTATCTCTAGAGATGAGATTGTGGCAGGAATGGGGGTGGATTGCAGCTTTGGCTACTCTGAAGATACTGTTAGATATCCACAGTGTCAGAAAGGCAGCTAGAATGACGAAGCTTGAGGCGCAACTTTGGGGGACATCATGATTTTTCTGGGGTTCAGAGCCACAAGACCAGAAAAGAGAAAAGAGAATGTGGAAAGAGATGATAAGGGGACTCAGTCCTGGTACAGAAGTTGGGGAGACATGAAGGATCCAGGAAAGTAGACTGAGAGGGAACAGCCATGTAAAAGGAAAATCAAGAGTATAGTTCATCGGAAGCCTCTAAAAGCAAATGTTCCAAGAAACGGATGGTCACTGTGTTGGATGCTGTTGACTGAGCAGGAAAAATAGGACAAGGACAGAGAAGCACTCATTGGATTTGCCATTACAGACATCCTTGGTGGCCTCAACATGGGCATTTCAGTGGAGGAACAGAGCTGGAAGCCCAACTGGGAAAGGTAGGATCTGTAGATATGGAGGTAGAAGCAGTGAGCACAGTGAAGCGGAGGCAGCCTTTCTCCAAGCACCCTAAGAGGAGCCTTGAGGAGCTCTGGAATTCTGCTCTAAGTGACCAAAGTCCTCACTGACCACAGAGAAAGAGAAAAATGGGCCCTGTGTCCTGGAAGTAAGGGCCTGGCCAGAATGGATGAGTAGATGAGTCAGGCCAGAGAGGATGAAGCAGGTACAGGAATCCATGCTCAATGCTGTTGCAGTTCTCTATCATGAAAGACTAGCTTTAGGAAATCCTTCCTGCTCATCGCCAGGAGGGATGGGTTTCAAGGAGGGTGGGAGAGTGGGCTCCAGAGTACTGCCCAGTTCCACGTCCTGTCTGTGTGTTATTCTCTTGAGAAAGCTGCAGTGCTTTATACAGGTAAGTTTGTCATAGAAGAAACACATACTCATCGGGAAATTGTAGAAAGGAAGGAAAGAGTCACTTCTCGGTGTATTTTACTCTGATTTGTTTATACATGCAATTGTCTTTGCATAATTATAACCATACTGTGAACAGAGTTGTGGGCCTGGTTATTTTTCACTGAATGTGACATAATAGACATTCTCCATTGATATATGGCTTTCACAGTTGTTACTGGTTGCATAAAATTGCATGGGGTAATGCCCCATGTTCAATCAATTCATCCTTTACTGGTTGTCATTGGAGTTATTTCTAGTATTTATAGACAGTGTCACGTTGGATATCTATGTAAATGAAACTTACCCCAAGTTTCTTGATACCCACTTGCTGTATTGCCGGTGCGAAGGTCAAACAGACCTACCCCACTCTTAACTGCCTGCACACTGTCATTAAATGTGTTTTTTTTTTTAAAGATGGGCCAAAGAAAGGGTCTCCTTGTAGCTCCAATTTGTCTTATAATACTTTGGTGGTTAAACAAGATGCTCATTTCTCCATCTGTTCATTTACTGGTTTTATTACCCCTCATGGGAGGAAGCAGATCCCATTGAGTCACCCACATTTGTACCTTTTCCAGTGGGTTCTCTGACAGCTCATCATTCCCTGCTAGGGCTGTCTTCACCTACTGGAGTGATCCATGATCAAATCTTTGTGTCCTTCTGCACTGTTTCCTCACCTTCAGCCAGTCTTCACAGTCACATTCTTCCTCCTGAGTGCCTCACAGCAGCCTTTCAGTCTCCCCTGTACGCTCTTCTCTAGGCCAATATTGACTCTGCTCCCAGCTGCTTCCCCTGGACTTTGAAGAGCCTTCAGGAAATACACCTTGACCAATTGATTGGTTTAGTCTCTACTGACTGCTCAGAATTCTTCACAGTTTGCCTCCACCCACCTGACACCTCCCCCAAGGAAATCTTGGGCTCTGGTCACACTGGCCTTGTCATTGCCACTCACTCATCTCTGCTTCTTCTTCCCTCTGAGCCTTGGTTCATGAGACCTGCTCCAAGAGTGCCCCGATCCTGTGTCATGTCCAGCTAAACTCATCCTCTAAGACCCTGCCTCCTCAGCCAAGCTTTCCTGGATTTTTCCAGTCCACTCAGCCTTCCCTGCCTCTGAATGGCTGCAGCATTTACAGTCTACAGGGACTCTCTCTGAGAGGGCCCCAATAAGTAGTCCCCTTTTCCTCATCCAAGTTCTAAACAAGCTGAGAAATAAAAACTTAGAAGGAAGCCAAAGCATTACCTGATTTACGGATGAAAGCTTGGGGGAGGAAGCAGCTTAGTGTGAGGTCAAATGAGCCTGACTGACCCCAGAATTAGGCTGACTTTCCCTCTTTCCTTAGTCTCACTTGCTCTGGGTGAGTGAAGCCCTGCTTGTCACAGCCAGTGGAGCACTGGAGTAGAACATCTGCCGCCCTCTCCACAGACCATACCCTAGAGGGAAATGTTAAATCCCGTCTTGAATTATTATTTTGTCACATTGTGGGTTTTGTTGCTTTAGCTATGCCATGAGGTCTTTAAGGCCCAAGGTATATACAGTTTCCCATCTTCATAGTGCCTTCAAGTAGGTGAAGAGGACTCACTCTTAGCAAGCCCTTCCTTCCCCACGCATAGCCACCCCAGTTAAGTCTAAAATTCTGTTCTGAGGGCCTCATTTCCCTACTGATGCTGTCCTGAGTGTGCAGGCAGAACCTATGGGAGCAGGCAGGGATGTAAACACTATAATTTTCTCAGGCCTCAATCAGGTAGAGTGACAGCCCCTTTCCTGAGAGGAGTCTTCCATGGGAACGCAGGGCATGAGGGCATAATTTCCTTTGGTGCCCTTGTACTAGGATCAAGGAGAGAGTCAAATAAGAGGTTGGGATGGCACAGATGTGCTTTGCTTAATTCACAATTGTACTAAAAGCCTCCTTTGGGCCTGTGCTGGATTGATTGATGAATGATTAGATTATTCAAGGCATGGGAGATTAATTATTTGGGGCTGGACAGAGAAGTCCATGGACAGAGCCAAGTTACAAACTCCACTGCTCCACTGGCTGTTGCTTTCTAGAGGAATGTAGAGCCCACCTGGTAATGCTTGGATTCTAGAGCTGTGAGAGCATACACATCATTGCACCATGTAGAGTTAGAAAAAGATTTCTCTAAAAATAACCACTGAAGAATATTTAATTTGATAGCAAGACTATGACTAATCCATGAAACAGAGAGTCTGTGTGACAAGACAGTACAATAATGGGGAGAAATTCATGTTTGACCTTTAAGCAAGTGCAAAATGAAACAGATCTATGCCTTGGCAGCTGAGGATCCTGTGGCTCTAGGGAGAATGGCAATGAGCAGGGTGTCTGATGGTCATGGAGGACAACCAATGGAATATGTAGTTCTTAAGGGTGTTGCATCATGGAAATAGCTCTGAGAAATCAATACTTTTTGGTGTTAAAGAGAGAGAAGAGGCTGGCATTGAGCTAAGTGGCGGCTGGTAAGAGGCAGATGCAGGAGGCCAGCCCTGCTGGGCAGGAGCGACCAAACCAGCTCTCGCCGGTTGGCTCAGAGGAGAAGCAGATTCCACAAATGCAAGGAGACCCAGCATTTCTGGGAACCAATCTGAGCTGGTGGGAGGGGAGCAAGATTCCAATGCTTAGTGAAAATTTACCATGCAGACAGTGTTGAAAGCTTCGCAGGTATCATCCTCACAAGTATCCTTGAGTAGAAGCTGTTATGATTCCCACTTGACAGAGGAGAAAACTGGGTTTCAGAGAGGTTAAGCTACTTGCCTGGGGTCACCCAGCTAGGAAGTATCTGGACCTGGATGTGAACTCAGCTATGACTCCAAAGCCCTCAAGTTCTATTCCCTGTTGCTAGGTCACTTAAATCTAGAAAAAGCCCAAGGCTGGCAGTGGGCCAGAGTGACAGATTGGGGTTGGGGTTGGGAGAGGCTGGGTGCAGGTGTGGTTTTGGCAGGGGCTACCTGGTGATGAGTACTCATGAAAAATTGCTGTGGCTCCCGGCATGGCAGGTTTCTGAATCGGGATCACTTCTTTGATCACTCCATAATTCATGACTGCATATTATAAATTCTGATCCATTCCCCTCAGTGCTAATTGGAAAACAGAATAGGCTCCATATTTTAAAGTTGCTCTTCCTCAATGGTGAAAGGGTGAATACTATTCTTGCTGCTCCCTGGGTCAGGCACTGCATGTTGCAAGTACATGTTCCAAGGTGTACTCTTGTGAGAGAGTTCTTTAAAGATTTTGTTTTTTTCATCCTCTACTACATGTTCCTCAGGAAGAGATTAGCAGCTGTCCTTGATCACATTCGGGCCAATTGCTTCTTGGCATGCTTGGCAAGAAGCTTGGCAATATTCTTCCCCTGGACCCTTAGCAGGGGCAGGGATGTGGGTGACAAGCAAAACCCCTCACAGGCCGGGCGCTGTGGCTCACGCCTGTAATCCTAGCACTCTGGGAGGCCAAGGCGGGAGGATCGCTCAAGGTCAGGAGTTCGAAAGCAGCCTGAGCAAGAGCGAGACCCCATCTCTACTAAAAACAGAAAGAAATTAACTGGACAACTAAAAATATATAGAAAAAAATTAGCCAGGCATGGGGGTGCATGCCTGTAGTCCCAGCTACTGGGGAGGCTGAGGCAGAAGCATTGCTTGAGACCAGGAGTTTGAGGTTGCTGTGAGCTAGGCTGATGCCACGGCACTCTAGCCTGGGCAACAGAGTGAGACTCTGTCTCAAAAAGAAAAACAAACAAACAAACAAAAACCCCCTCACAGACCCTGCTCTTTCCCTCTGGACTTGGGAGATGAAGGCTAGAGCCTGGGCACAGGTATACCATCTTGAGAAAGGAAGGATTGGCTCAAGGAGGAGAGAGAAACCTGGAGTGGTTCTAGATGCTTCTGCATAGACTTTGGTGGGTGCTCAGAGAATTGGGGAATGTGCAGTGGTGCCTCTGAGCCTAGTACTCAAGGGGATGGACCTTTTCCTAGGCTGTTTCCTCAATATGCCCAGGATCTCCTTGAGGGGCTTGGTCTTAGGGTCTGGTCTTATTCATGTCTCTTATTTCTGCTTTTGACCCAAGGCCTGGTAATGGTTGGTGCCCTAATGTCATGGGACCCAGCAAGGCTCCAAGACCGGCCCCTGTCTCCTACTCCAGCCACATCTCTTCCCACTCTCCACTTATTCGCTCATTCACACATCACATCCTGGTCTCACTGGCCATCCCATTCCTTCCTAACCAGACTTACCTCCCCAAATACTCCTCCCTCTGTCTAGAATGCTTTCTTTTCTTTACTTGGCTGATTTGTTTGCATTGTCAGGCTTCAGTTTAAATATCATGTCCTCCAGGAAGTCTTCCCTGACTTGCAAACTAGGTCAGGCCCCCTGGCTGAGGCTCCCTTTGTACGCTGTTCTCTTCTTTCCTGGTACTTGTGTCTCTAATTAGAGATTTGCTTGTGTGACAATTGGTTCAATTTCTCTTCCCCCAGCTAGATGGTAAACTCTGTGGCAAGAAAGACTGTGAACATCTGTCCTGGATTTGGTCTATAATAGGTGCTCAATAAATTTTTGGTGAACAAATGATTCAAATTTCTCACACTTCAAGATTAAAATGAAGAGCTAGTGGGAACAAAGTATCAGTTCCTCTCCTAATCTCACTACCATAGCAATTCAGAGATGGGATAAGTGGTGCCACACCAAACAAATAGGCTTTGTTTTGCATTTAAGTGAATCGGTAAATGTATTGCAATTGATTGCTTTTTACGTGTAGAGAAATTACCTCTGTTATGTTTGCAATATCTGTGCTATTTTGGGTTGTTTTCCTCTTTTAGGTCTATTTGTATTGGAGCAATAATTTCACCATTTGGCTACACAGAGGCCCAATTAATATTATAAATATAGTCCCATAAAATTCACTTCTTGACATTAGAACGTTTTGTTGCTAATTACTCTCCAAGGTTTTTAATTTCAATCCTTCCTTGGTGACTTAGTGAAGAAATTCAAGGGCATGATTATTTTCCCCAAAGGGAAAGGAGAACTAGGTAATGCCAAGTTTCTATCTATTTGCCCTTCCTTCCAGGGGGTATCTTGTTTTTGATTCTCTCTCTTCCCTTTTTCCTGGTCAGAAAACAAATAAGCAAAAACAAACAAACAAAAAATTTATTGGAACAAAGAAATAAGTTTCTGGAAAAAATAAAAGCACTCATTTACTAATGCATTTATTCAAACAATATTTACTGAGCATCTATTATATGTCAGATCCTGTGTGCTAGGCACTGAAAACTAAAAAAGAGTATAACATGGCACTGTCTCCAGGTTGCTCACAGTCTTGAGTGGACAAGAAGGAAGTGCCAAGGATTCTCTGACACATCTGGACACATCTGGGGGTGCTTCTCATAGTGGGGCCTGATAGCTACGGCCCATCTAGAAGTGCTACATCAATTCCCAGGAATTGAAGTCAGAGTAGCTTTGATCATTTCTCATTTGAAGACCCTGGCTAACTGCAAGGAATCCACATTTTAATAATATTTTGAATGGGTTGATAAAATATGAACAGATGGTTAAAGTTTGTCATTTTAGGGAAAATAATAAAATATTGCACTGCTTAATCTGTCTCTCTTTCACACTCTTCTCTATCCCCTCTCTACTGCAAAGATATTCAGATGCAACAAAATTTAAAGGAAAATACTAGTAATATCTTCTTAGTCACTTTAGGTCTCTTCACCTGAAAGCACCCTAACTTTTTCAGCCATCACTATGTTAACCTATTTTGTGTTAGCCCATTATTCCTTCTGAAAAGAAGCTTCCTAAAAGGTGTTGCTTTGGGGGTAAAATAAGAGGTGATGGTGAAGTGAGACTAGCTTGGGTGTCTCCTCTGTCATGAAGAAAACTAGCTCTGCAGATTTTTCACTAACTACAGCAGACCCACTCCCTGAAGGAACCCAGAAGGGCAGAGATAAGTTGGGTAACATGTGTTCTTGAGCCTTCCATTCATCTGCCCTTGGGCCTTGTATGGGCATAAGCTCTAGCTGTTGCTACCTCCTGATCAAGAGAAGGCAGAATGTCACTGCTCATCTGCACTTTGCTTTGATTTGCCTCTATACCCACTATCTTTCTCTGAAGTTTTCCAACCATTCCACTTCGACAGAGCATTAGATGAGATCAATCACTGGGAAAGGGAAGTGAGTGCTGCTTTGGCACTGCTGCCAGAAAAATCTGAGAGAATGAGCATCGTGTGCCACTTACCCACTGCTTGCTGACTTCAGTAGCAAGAGCCTCCAGAATGCTCCTGGATAAACATCATCTTTGTGGCCACACATTGTTTTATGAGCTGAGTCATCAGACCGGCTGGCTTCCTAAATGCTGCTTTCTGATTCTCCAGGCAACAGAAAACAAGGAGAGAAGATGTGAATTGTAGCTCATTGAACTTTGTAAAGAGCCAGTCTCATTCACCAAAGATGATGGAGCATTTAACATTACGGAGTTTGCTTATGATAAAAAATTATTGATCAACTTAAATTCTATTTAAGAAAAAAAGATGATGCTATCTGCATTTCTTGTACATCATTTACAAAATTTTTTTGGTTATAGGTTATTTTTAATAGCTACCAGTCTTAAAGAATTTCCTGCTGAAAATTTGATTCCTTCCTCACCCATTAAATTGCAATTTGTCATCAAAGGTAATGAGTTAAGCCCAAAAGTAATAGTGATAAGTCAAACTGTTTGCAGACTTCTTTGTTTCTTAGATAAATCGCTCCACCACTTTTATCTTTTATATAGCTACTCAAGATATATCAATGAATCTTTAAATTAATACCAATGTGCCTATAACAAGGAAAGTTAATTAAGCTTCTGAAGTTAGAGATGTGTAACTTGCAGAGGTAAATATCCCAGTTTTCTTTTCCAACCTATTTCATTATGGTGTCAATAAACATATAGGCAGATCATTTACTGAAGAGTATACGTTAAATTCCTGTTAGGTGGCAGGCACTATGTTAGTCTCTGTATGGGGTAAAAATAAATAAAGATCAATTCTTGCCATTGAAGAAGGAAACAAATGTTTGCCCATGTGCAAGGTAGACACATTTGGTCTCTTAGAGGAGGATAAGGTGAGTAAGGACTACAGGAAAGGACTTAATGGGAGAGGAAAATCCCCTTGAACTGAGAGGCTTCCTGGGGAAGTAGCCATAAGACAGCCTTTGGAAGGTGAGGCAAATCCATGGTTCCAAGAGAGGAGAAGACTTAGGCTGAGGGATACTGTACACAAAGGCCTAGCCAGAGCCAGGGAATGGCCTGAAATTGGGATGGTCCTGCAGACTTCTGGGAGAGCAGTTTCCAGGAGGTGATGAGGTCAGAAACCAGAACTTTGAGGCTGATAATCAGGATGAATTACATTGAAATAAAAGGATTTGGGGTGGATGATTCTCCTTTGAAGTCACATGGAGAGAGGAGGAAGAGAGGGATGAAGGTACTGGCAGGGCAGGTGTTCCTGGGACTGTAGAAGGAGCCTGTGGAGCAGGATAGGGTGAAAATGGGAGACAGGGGGCAACAATAGCATGGTGGGTTCCTGGGGATCCTGTGAAGGAGCAGGCAGTGAGCCTGGGAGGAGGTGAGAATACAAGGAAGTGTGGGTAGAGAGGGGAGGAGGTCAGTGTGCTGAGGGTCCTGATTTTCAGAAGCTAGCTGGAAGTTACCTCATGTACTGGGAAGGTGTGGGTGTGGAATGTCTAGTGGACCAAGAGCCGGAGGAAGGAAGGGCTCAGACCAGATGCTAGGGGATAGGAGAGCAGGTGCATGGTCCTGCTGAAGGCCGATGCTGTACAACATGTGCTATGCCCTTTTGCTCCAACTCAAGAAAACAATCTAAATTTAGTACAAACAGCAAGAGTGTAAAAGTCTAGGACTTGTCAAATGCCCTCTTTCTCACCTTGGCTCCCTTTCTTTTCCTTTCCCTGGTTGGGTTTAATGACCTTTCATTCTGGAGCTGAGGTATGCAGTCATGGAGTGGGACTTTCTTTGTCTGGGAAAACCGTCATCTAAGATGGATTCAGACTGGGAACAAGAGAGTAAACTTTGTAAAAACTGGCCCTTAGGCTCTGTGACTGTCATCATGTACATCAGACAAAAGAGTGGAACTAGAGGATGAAATAAGAGCTTTAAGGTTGTTCAGAAGACCTGTGTAGCTCAGCCCCATTTGCTGGATAGCTCTCTGGAGAGAGCTTTGTGGGACTGTGGCTTCATTCCATGGTGGCCATTGGGCAGGGGTCTATTTTCCTGAAACAGTTAGCTACATAAATAAGGACATCTCTGTTATATTCCTGGAACAACCTCGCCCCCCACCCCCCCCTCCAAAAAAAGAGAGAAGTGTATCTGGCTGTTGAGAAATGCAAACACTCACAGAACAGGTATTTTCTGGGCAGGAGTGGGCAGCTTTCATTGGTGGGGGGAGGAGCCTATAAATCAGAAGGTGGGAGGGGGTGGCAACAATCCAGACGAATACTGTCAGGCCTCTTCCCAGGCCTGATAAAAGACACTTTGAAGGAAGAATCAACAAGATCTGTTGTGACTGGGCGTGGTGGCTCACACCGATAATCCTAGCACTGTGGGAGGCCGAGGCAGGAGGAGTGCTTGAGCTCAGGAGTTCAAGACCAGCCTGAGCAGGAGCAAGACCCCATCTCTACTAAAAACAGAAAAAAATTAACCAGGCTTAGAGGCGCATGCCTGTAGTCCCAGCTACTCTGGAGGCTGAGGCAGGAGGATT
>CAUYRT010022145.1:0-16988 GCA_963574885.1 Lepilemur ruficaudatus
GTGCCACACCCAAGTTAAAGACTGTATTTCATGTGTAGGGGCTAGGCAGAAGGGAACCCCATTCTTTAGCTGTGCCACAAGTAGCAGGAACAGAGTGAAAAACGATAATGTCATACTCTACCTGGGAAGACAGCCATCTAAGTGGGAGCAAAGATTGAGAAATGGTAAAGAAGCCCTGTGTACTTGGCTCCACCAGTCTGGAGTGGAGACTGTCTCAGAGAGATGGGATAGACACGGGAGGACACAGGTTTGGTTCATACAGTGTAGACTGTCACAGTTCTTAACAAGTTTTTCTAAATTTTTTTTTTGCACAACTGTTTCATGTTCCTAGGGCCATTTCCAGAGACTTTAAATGGTTGTTTTTTGTTTCTGTTTTTAATAATTTTTTACCAGTTTCATTAGGGAGCATGTCCACAGAGATCCTCATGCTGTCTTATCAGAAGTGGAATTCCCTGACCAATTCTTCGCAGTTCTAACCATGGACCATGTAAGTTGCTATTTCTCTCTTCTTCGTGAATATTTCCTTTCTTTGATTTCTCCTACCAAACAGCTGTGTTAAAGAATGTACACCACATCCCCATACTTTTTCACTTTATAGTGAGGGCTGGAGTCAAACAGCATGCTGTTCCTCCCATGTGCCTGTCTATTCTCCAACTACTGTTCCATACTCCTATGTATTTAGTCTTTTATCAAGAGCATATATAGAATAGAAATGGACTTTTCTTTGTCATATTCATGGGTAGGGAAAAAGAGCAGATAGATCTGTTTGATGACACATGGACAAACTATGAACTTCTCCACAGACCTGAGTTTCCAGGTAGATTGCATTTGATGTTGACTGGCCTCAAGTCATACAAAATGATGATGATTGTAGGCTCCCAGAATTGGAAAAGACCATTCTAACCTGAATGTCTAAGTATAATTAAGTCTAATATATGTTCAACAAGAAGACTACTCCATAGCCACTAAACAACACTTACGAAATAATTTATCATTAGAAGTAATAATTCTCATTACATAATGTGAAATAATAAGTAACATAGTGATGAACTTGGGGCTATAAGACATTTTTAAATTTCTTTTAATTTGTAAACTTTCCAGACATGTTTGGTTAATTAAGAAATCCCATATGCAGGAAGATTTCTCTGAACCACATAGATTCTTTAGAAATGCAGAAAGTCTGGTTGCGAAGCACTAATTTCCTTACTTCCCATGTCATAGGCTTCTACTGTTATCTAGCCCCCTTCCTATAAAGCAATTCCTTATTTCTTGTCTCTTTCTAAAAACTATTTCCTTCAATTTTACCTATAATACGGGTTTGTTGTTTCAGGAATCGGTGACATTCAGGGATGTGGTCATCAACTTCTCTCAAGAGGAGTGGGAATATCTGAATTCTGCTCAGAGGGACTTGTACTGGGATGTGATGATGGAGAACTACAACAATTTAGTCTCACTGGGTAAATTTATCTGCCTCAAATAACTTAAAACATGCTCTCTAGAATATGAGCTGATATTTAATGAACTCAAGTCTATCTTTTAAGAAACTAGGTGAATTTCTTCTGTTTCCAAAGGCATGCTTTTAGTGTTGTTGTGTAGCAGATGACACCTCCATTAAACATATTCAACATTCCTTATTATGTTCTTAGCTTCTCAGGCCCTTCATATAATTTCTACCTTCCCTGATACCAGGGAGCTGGATTTGACTTATGAGATACATACAGATATTATAGGTTGAGTGTCCCTTATCTGAAATGCCTGGGGCTGGAGTGATTTAGATTTTTCCAGAATAGATATTCTGCGTATACATAATGAGATATCTTGGGAATGAGACCCAAGTCTAAACAAAGAATTCATTTATGTTCCATATACACCATATACATAGAGCCTAAAGGTAATTTTATACGATATTTTAAATAATTTGGTCACAAAACAAAGTTTATGTTAAGTACTGACATGTGGAATTTTCTACTTGTAGCATCGTGTTGGCACTCAAAAAGTTTTGGATTTTGGAGCATTTCAGATTTTGCATTTTCAGATTAGTGATGCCCAACCTGTACATTGTACTTGAGCTCACAATTGCAATACATGCTTTATTTTACTCTCTTATCCACCTTTTGTTGGGAGAATAGCTAAGCTACCGTGTCCTGATTTGTTATAATTATCAAAAGAATCTCTACAGTTTATATGTTGCTGGATTGATAAACAATTCATAATCATTTCCTCCCACAAATATTATACCTGCTTTGTGGTTAGAGAACTTTGCATTTAACATTAAATTAGTATTCCAGCAAGGACCTTTTAATGTCTCAGAAAGCTACAGAGTCTCCTCTCAATTTCCATAATTCTTGTTTTGTACTTAGCCCTGTCCTAAGCACTTTAAATAATTGACTCATTTTATTCTTACAATAACCCTATGACATAAGTACTCTTTGTATTATTATTTTACAGAAGAAATTGCTTACAACAGAGAGTATTTAGGTACTTTTCCAAGGCTACACAGCAATCTGGTGTCAGAGGCAGGTTTTCTATCCAAGCAGTCTGGCATGCAAGACAATGTTCTTAAATGTTACACTATACTGCCTCTCAAGACAAAGAATTGGCATGTCCTGAACATTAATGCTTATCAACAAGCTTACCAGGTGACGATCAATACCTAAATTTCAGGTCCACTGTCTTAATCTATTTCCCTTATCACAAAGCTCACAATCTTATGCTGTTATTATTTTCTGAGCTCTTTATCTTTCTCCAAATTTCATAACAGTATTTTATTTTATTTATTTATTTTTGAGACAGAGTCTCACTCTGTTGCCCAGGCTAGAGTGCCATGTTGTCAGCCTAGCTCACAGCAACCTCAAATTCCTGGGCTGAAGCGATCCTTCTGCCTCAGCCTCCTGAGTAGCTGGGACTACAGGCATGTGCCACCATGCCCGGCTCTTTTTTTCTATATATATTTAGTTGGCCAATTAATTTCTTTCTATTTTTAGTAGAGACGGGGTCTGGCTCTTGCTCAGGCTGGTTTTGAACTCCTGACCTTGAGCAATCCGCCCGCCTCGGCCTCTCTGAGTGCTAGGATTACAGGCATGAACCACCATGCCCGGCCTCATAACAAATTTTAAACAGTTTAATCACTGGGATTATTTTCCGTTTGTCTTCTTTGCTTTCTATGACTGTTTTATTTTTGTGACACAGGAAAAAAGAAATTTTTTCCCTTTCAGATTTGGAGTCCAGGTGTGAGAAAAAGAGCTTATCTGGAGGAAAGGACATTATTGACAACAACGATTCTCAGTGGGAATTAATGGAAAGCCAGAAATTCTTTGGCCTTGAAAGCTCCATGTGCAAAAATAACAGGCAGACCAAAAACAAGATTGAAGTACAAGGACCTCAAGTGGGATATTTAAGTGAAATTAAAATCACTTCCAAAAAAGTGCCCAATTTCAACGATCATGAATCTCTTAAATTACCTCAGAGAACTCCTGACAGTGAGAAGCTCTATGAATATAAGGAATATGAGAAAGTCTTCATTTGTGACTCCAACTTTGATGAGTATCAGCAAATACATGCTGGTGAGAAAGCCTATGAATGTAACGAATGTTGGAAAACCTTCGGGATAGATAACTCACATACCCTACAACTGAATATTCATACTGGTGTGAAACCATGTAAATATATGGAATATGGGAATACATTTACTTTTTATAAAGACCTTGGTATACACCAGAAAATTCATGATGAGAAGTTGTATAAATGTAGGAAATATGGAACCTTTGGAATAATTGGAGAAGTTACTCCACTTCAAAGAAATGATGGTGAGAAGGCCTTCGAATGCACATACTGTGGGAAATCCTTTAGAGTGCATGCACAACTCACTCGACATCAGAAAATCCATACTGACGAGAAATCTTACAAATGTATAGAATGTGGCAAGGACTTTAGATTTCATTCACAGCTTACTGAACATCAGAGAATACACACTGGTGAGAAACCCTACAAATGTATACACTGTGAGAAAGGCTTTAGAATTAGTTCACAGCTCACTGAACATCAGAGAATTCATACAGGGGAGAAACCTTATGCATGTAAGGAATGTGGGAAGGCTTTTGGAGTCTGTAGAGAATTGGCTCGACATGAGAGAATTCACACTGGTAAGAAACCCTATGAATGCAAGGCATGTGGAAAGGTCTTTAGAAATAGTTCATCCCTGACTAGACATCAGAGAATTCACACTGGTGAGAAACCCTATAAATGTAAAGAATGTGAGAAAGCATTTGGAGTAGGTAGTGAACTTACTCGACATCAGAGAATTCACAGTGGTCAGAAACCTTATGAATGTAAAGAGTGTGGAAAGTTCTTTAGACTTAGTTCAGCCCTTATTCAACATCAGAGAATTCACAGTGGTGAGAAACCTTATGAATGTAAGGTGTGTGGGAAGGCCTTTAGACACAGTTCAGCCCTGACTGAACATCAGAGAATTCATACTGGAGAAAAACCTTATGAATGCAAGGCATGTGGGAAGGCCTTTAGACATAGTTCATCCTTTACAAAACATCAGAAAATTCATAATGGTGAGAAACCCTATGAATGTAAGGATTGTGGGAATGCCTTAAGTGTGGTTGGGCACCTTACTTGACATCAAAAGATTTATACTGGTGAGAAAAAAGATATTTGAATGAAATAAATGTGTAAAGGTTTTTGTTTCTGGTTTTCATTGGGAAAACCAATGGATTTTACAGGCAATCAAGGAAATTCAATATATCCCTCTTTTAAAGTATGTTTTTGGATTACATGGCCATTCTGTATTTAGAAGCTGAATTGTTCAGTCTTAGGTGGTATATACTTACAATTTTGTTGGATACTGCCAAATACTTCTTTTTAAATCAATTAATATTCTTATTATCTATGGACATAGGATGGACCCCATTAGTCTGTTTCTGAAATGTTTGGAACTTGTTTCCCTAATTACGAGTGATTTGTTTTCATATAAATTTATTATCCAGGCATATTTTTGTTTACAACTTTTGGTGTTTGTGTTTTTGCTCTTTTGACTTTTCTTTTCTTTTCTTTCTTTCTTTCTTTTTTTTTTTTTTCTGGTATTCTACTTCTTTCCTTCTTATATATGAGGTACTTATCTTCATTCAGAGAGTTAGAATTCCCAGTTAGTTGCAGTGGGGTGTTTAGTCTTATATCCTAAACTGTGTTTGTATAGTTTCCTTGTTTTGTTTTCTGCTATTTTTGTTTTAATGATAGATGTGTAATGTCCTTTCCATTTTCATCAAATGATTTTCTTCTCTTTAAATTTCTGTTTTGTTTTGACGCAACAGATTACCCTAATTATTTACCAAGTATAATACCAATTCCTTTAAGGAGCCTTTTCACCTCCAGGCAGTACCAGCCAGGATCCAAATGAAAAGAATACTTTTAAATATTTGGTAAAGATTACTAACCTAATCTGACAGTCTCTTAAATTTGTTAAGGGCATTTAAAAGGAGAGAAGTCTACAACTATTGAAGTGATTATAAACTGATCACTGAACTTACATTAAGAAGATTTACTTTAATATATTTTTTTCATTTTTTTTAGCCAAATTTAGCAGTGGGGGGTTGACATTAAGAGGATTTACAACTCTATATTACCATAGCCTCAATTTTTTAAATCTGTTATGATTATAATTTTTTTTCCCCTCTCAGATTTACCTTAACTAGGCTTGGGCAGTTAAATCAACAATTAGTAGACCTTTTATCATAGTCTCACCTAACTACACAATCATCTCTTTCTTAGGACAGCTGACCTGATTATGTAATCAATGAGGTCATGAGCTACTGGTTATTATATTTATATTAGAAAATTTATGTTTAGATAAATTTATATCATCATTCATTAGATTTTAATTTTTGAAATTGGTGTTTTTCCCAGAATTTATGTACACTTTAAAGTTTTGCATGATCACTGGTATTAAGCCATTGTCTCATTCGATATACTGAGCTATATTTTCTGTAAATGCTGCTTATTTTATTTAAGTAGTTTTTAAAGATATGTAATTGGTAGCTATTTCACGTCTGACGCTGTAGGAGCATAAGTCTCTGTTGTTAACCTTTTTGTTAGGATAGTTGCTATTTCGTATCTTTAAAATGTACTACTGAGCTCTATTTAAGAGTACTCTGTATTAAGAGTACACTCTTATTTACTAAGCTATTATATGACCACCACTGCTGATTACACTCTATCTTGTTATTCTAAGTTACCATCAGTGCTAATTAATGTTCCTCTTCTTGGGTGTAGTACTCCAGTACTACGTGTTCTACACTTCTTTTTTCTTTCCAGCTTAAACAAATTAAAATTATGAAATGTCTAAGCATTATATACAGACATAAAATAAATGACAGAAACAAAGTAATCTTGTGTCTTGACACTTAATTTCTAAAGTCAATGAATAAATAACAAATTAATGAACAAAGTATATCCTTATTATGTTTCCCTTATTTGTAATTAGAGCTATATTTTAGTTATATTAACATTTTCTGTTCAACTTTGTTATGAACTTGTGGCATTTCATGGTTACTATAGTCAACCTTAATATTGTTGTTGGTTGGTGGTATTAATTATTGTTCCTGGTTTCACTACTGTTTGGTGCTCAAAAGTATAAAACTTCACCATTCCTTTCCATTTTTACTTGTCCCTTTATCCCTTCTGAATTTTACCTAGCCTGCATGGAGGCTTGTTTCTACCAAATTCAAGATGTTACAGTCTTACTCTGTCTTTTTGCCATCTGGAACCATTAAATTTGCAACTTGCAGTGAAGCAATTCTGGTTCAACTTAATGCTGAAGAACATTAAAGACTAATATGTATGTTAAAGTTGTGTGGAGAGTCTGTGGTTGAGATTGCTTAAATTGTCTCCTCTGCCCCCTGAAATTCATGCCCTAACTTGTAATGTGATTGTATTTGGAGATAGGGCAATGAGGACATGATGATGTGGTTCTAATCTGATAGGAACGGTGATCTGAGAAGAGGATGGAGAGATCAGTTTCTCCCCATGCTCACACGGCCCATTACCCAGTTCCACAGCTTGGATATTTAGGTATTTGTTGCAGCAGGACCCCACTTCTCAGTACCAAAAACTGTCTTAGTCTGCTCAGGCTAGTGTAACAAAATGCCCTGAACTATATGAGTTAAATAACAGATATTTATGTTCTCACAGTTCTGGAAGCTGTAAAATCCACAGTAAGGGACAACAGGGGGAAGGGAGGGAGGGGAGTGGAGGGGAGGGAAAAGGAGAAATGGGGAGTTGATGTTCAATGGGTATAGAATTTTGGTCACGCAAGATGAGAAAGTTCTAGAGATCTGCTGCACAACATTGTGCTTATAGTTAACAGTATCATTTTGTACAATTAAAAATGTATTAATGGGTAGATAATCATGTGTTTTTTATCACAATAAAAAAAGAAGACCACAAATCAATAACCTAACCTTCATGTTAAAGAAACTAGAAAAAGAGCAAATTAGACCCAAGGGCAACAGGAGGAACTGAAGTAATAAAGATTAGAGTGGAAAGAGATGAAATAGAAAATAGTAAAACAATAAAGAAAATCAACAAAACCTAAAGTGGAATTTTTAAAAAGAGCAGCAAAATTGATAAACCTTTATCTAGATTGACTAAGAAAAAAGAGGCATAAATTACTAAAGTCAGGAATGAAAGGGGGGCTATTATTACCAATCTTACAGAAATAGACTAATAGTATGAAAAGTTGTTCATCAAAAAATTAGATAACCTAGACAAAAATGGACAAATTCCTAGAAACATACAAACAACCAAAACTGATTCAACAAGAAATAGAAAATACTGATAGACCTATAGCAAGTAAACAGATTCAATCAATAATCAAAATCTTCCAAATGAGAAGACCCCAGGACCAGATGGCTTCAGTGGTGAAGTCTGCAAATCGTGTAAAGAATTAACAGAAATCCTTCTCAAACTCTTGCAAAAACAGAAGCAGCAACACTTTCTTACTCATTTCATGAAGCAATAGAATTAACATATGACCTTGCAATTCCTATTCTAGGTATATACCCAAAGGAACTCACAGTAGGTACTTAAATATAATACTTGTACATGAATGTTCCTAGTAGCACTGTTCACAATTGCCAAATGGAGCAAACAACCCAAATGTCCATAAAGGATGAATGAATGAACAAAATGTAATATATACATATCATGGGATGTATTGAGAAATAAAAAGGAATGAAGTACTGATACGTGATGCTACAACGTGGATGAACCATGAAAACATGCCAAGGGGGAAAAATAGACATAAGAGGTCACATATTATATAAATCCCAAAATATCCACAGAGTAGGTAAATCCATAGAAACAAAAAGCAAATTGGGGTGGTTGCCAGAGGCTGAGGAAAGGTAAATTTGGGGAGTGACTGTTTAATGTTTGAGGCTTTCTATTCTATGCTTTTCCTGATTTGTTTTCTGATTAGTCCCTCTATATTCAAGTTCTCTTCATAAGGTTATGCCAATGCTAGCTAATTTTATTCCTTAGGAACTTATATTTCTATGTATATCATTGCTATCCTTTTTAAAGTTTTAAAAAGTCTTTTAAAACTTTTTAAATTAAATCTTCTATTTGTTATTTTCATATATGCATACGTATATATTATATGTATTATTTTGGTGTGTTGTTTTATATCCAGCCACCTTCTTGAAGTCTCTTGTTTAAAATTGCTTTCAGTTTATAAATTGCTTGTTGAAATAGAACTCTGACTGTATCAGTTTCTTCTGAGCTCCCACAGGAGAAAAAAACAAATAGGTGCCAAGTACCCTACATTCCAAAATGAGGTTCTGAATACCTATACAAGATTTGAAAACTAGGAACTGGCTATAAAAAATTTTTGCTACCCTCAGTTCAATATACCTAATGGGTATTTGAGAGATTGAAGAGGCTGAGGAAGAGGACTTTTTGTGGGGCAGGACTATTTTTGGAAAGAGCTGTTGGTGAGCTATACGTTCTTAGCCCCTGGGGAAAGGAGGTGGTTGTTCCCTCCTCTCCTCAAATCAAACAAGTTGACTCTCTAGATCTCAGTGCCTCTAAGATCTGAAGTTGAATGTGGTAAAAGAGCTCTTAGGAGAACCTTTTTTCCCCTGGTATTTGGGGGAAACAGAGATGGGTGCCTAATTTCCAACTGGTGAATGGATGTGGGCCACGTGGAGTGAGCTGGCCCCAGGCAATTTTGGATCCTGTCCCAGAGAATTTCTGGAGGGTCAATATGAGACAAGGCTGACCACTATATGCCTTGGGGCAATGTAAGGAGTTTAAGTGGCTTCTGTAAAGAGGATATTCCAGCATCATAGCTTCCCCTGCAGTTGAAGATCTCTAGCAAGTTATTTGCTCAGAAACTCAGAAAAGCACCTGACAATAAGAAAAAGGGTTAGCTCTGAATACCCACAAAGGCAGGAAAAACCGAACACTGACTACGACAATACCAGGTAAGCAAGACCCTTCTTGTCTCTTACTTTATTTTTTTGAGATGAGGTCTCACTATGTTGCCCAGGCTGGACTTGAACTCCTGGGCTAAAGCTATCTTCCCACCTTAGCTTCCTGAGTACCAGGGACTACAGGCATGTACCACTGCACCTGGCTGTCTCTTGCTTTTCTTCCTTTCCCTTCCTCTTTTCCTACTTTCTGGAGGCTGGGACAATCTGTTGGGGGAAGATGAGAAGAACATGCAGGAGAAAAAGAGAAGCTGCTCACATTCTCCTTCCCTCATGCAGGCTTCCGTCTTTAAATTAAAGTTCAGCTGTGGGAAGGGAGAAGTTTTAACTCAAACAGTTTAAAGTACTGTTCATTACCATACACTAGGCATTTTATTTAGCAAATTGAGGCTGACCTTGTGATTGTAGTATCACTTCAAAACATTTTATCCAGGGATAGGAAAAAAAATCATCTCACAGAGAAGGGTTGAAATAGACAATTATGGCAGAAAACTTTTTTTTTTCTTTTTAAGAGACAGAGTCTCACTATGTTGCCCAGGCTGGTCTTGAACTCCTGGGCTCAAGCGATCCTCCTGCCTCAGCCTCCCAAAGTGCTGGAACTACAGGTGTGAGCCATCATGCTTTGTTTTTCTTTATTTAAGCAGGGCACAGTGCTCTTCCAAATAAGATCAGGATTTTTACAGCAATAAAGAGGAAGGAATGGATGTCGGGTTAGCCACAGGTGGCAAAACAGTTAACAGTAATATTTAAAATATTCTAAGGAACTTTAAATTTTGTTGGAAGTTAAACTACCACTTAAATGAAAACATACGATGTATACAAGCATGCATGCATGTATTTGTTCTGTATGCATGTATGTGTATCACATATGTACATATGTAAAACCAAAATACTCAGCACACGAGATAGACTGAACTGTTCCCCATATCAATAAGAAAAAATTAGGGAAAGCAAGGAAGGAAGGTTATTTCCAAAGAGAAACAGTAGATTCCAGGTTACTTGATATGTAACCGCCTGGGCATATGCCAAGAGAGAAAAAAAAACATCGTATCCTGAAAAAATAAAGCATTTAAGGAACAGAGAGAAAATTCCAAGGCACCTTAAACACGGCTTTTAGATGTGACAAGTTCCTCCTTCTCTGGGGAATCTCTCTTGGAGGACAGAAATGGGAGACAAGACACCTCTTCTGGGGTCCAAATGACAAGGTCAGCGGTTACTCTGCCTGCTTCTCCCCCACCACGGCTGGGTTATCGGAGGAGACTGGCGCTTCCGTGTCAATCTCAGTCTCATAGAAAAGTGCTCCTTTACTGTCAAGGTGCCGACCTGTCTTGTGCTCCCACATGACTATGTATGACATCTAGTCACAGACACAGTCACGGTCTCCTCAAATCCACGCACACACACTGCTGCAGCGACACATCCGACGTTGACAAGTACCCTCCCTCCAGGCCCCACACAGTGCCGCACAGTCACAACGCCCACGGGGACAGAGTAACAGCCGCACAGTCACAAAGCTCCCCGTACCTGCACACAGAGAAACGCATGGTCACACACAGTCACAATCACACACCCACCACAGGGATACAGTCACACCGACGGTCCCAGCCAACCCGCACCCGCACCCACAGCGTTACACTCGGGCACAAATTAACTACCGCAACACAACGACTCACAGGACAGCTGCGTAATACTCCCCACGTCCGCACACAAGGTGTCACACACGGTCACAATCTCACACACGCAACGCCAGAGTAGACAGCCGCGCAAACACAACTGCCCAACCGCCCTTCCTCGGCCCCTTCCGCCTCAACAGACTTAATACTCAGTCTCAATCCCCGCCCCGCGTTGCAGACTCCCTCCTCACCTCCGGCCTCCCCCGGATCGCGTCACAATGCAGTCGCCGAGCCGAGCCGAACCGTTCGGGGGGCCAGCGCGTAGGGCCAGCACGGCGCCGCCAGCCTCGCGGTTTCTGAGCAGCCGAGGCCGCGGCGCCCTATGGGAAATGTAGTTCAGACCCTCACCCGCGACGGGCAAGATGGCGCCCGGCCCGAGTCCGGCCGCAGGGACTGCCCCGGATGCCCGAACCGCGCCCGGGAGTCGCCTGGGGGTCCTGGCCTAGCAGCGCACCGTGGCTCCTACGTGAAGTCAGCCCGGCGTGCTTGAGCTGATCTTATCGCACTCTTGGGCACACCACTGCCCTCTCCGAGAGGCAGAGTAGACACGAGTAGAACGTCACAATAACTTAAGTCTTGAGACTCGGCCTACTTACACTCCCGCCCCGCCAGGGAGACCGTCCCGCAGCCCCTGGCGGAGGAAGGAAGGCTCGCGCGAAAAGCTGACTCGAACCCTGAATCTTCCGGCAAGTGTAGTCCATAGTCAATGAGTGGCGTGGGGGACGGGCCGAGACCGGTTGACGCCGTCCAGCTCTGAGCCCGGACCTGGCCGAGCTCGGGAGACCCGTGGCAGCGCTCGCCCGCCGAAGGAGTGCGCAGGCGCAGACCCTCTGGCTCGCCATGGTCGTCTTTGTCTGCCGGTGAGTTTGGCTTCTGCGTTTGTGGGACTTCGGTTTGTGGGCCCGAACCCGGACGGGGGGGGGTCTGTTAAGAGAGGGTTCGTGGTGCCTGCGCCGGGGCTGGGGAGGCCGACGGGGAGGGATCGCGTCTTGTGAGCTCGTGCGGATGGGAGCAGGGGTGGGTAGGAAACGGGTGGGCTCGCGGGTGGGTCGCCGAGGGGCGAGCAGGGGTTGGGATGGTAGAGTTGGTGAGAAACTGGTTCTCGGTTTGTGAGGATACTTGGGCGCCTCACTTTCCTCATTTCTAAAATGAGGATTGTAAGGGTGTGTTTTTCTGGAAAATAAGAAAGGGAAAAAGGCTTAAGGAATGGAGCGAATTTAAAGTGGTTTTTATGCAAGAGCAAACCTGTTGTGGAGTAGAAAACAAAATCAGCATCTTGTTTGTTTGTTTTTTTGTTTCAGAGGAAAGATTTCCGAAAAACTTGTTACTGGGTGCGTATACTCCCAGTAAGTATTGAGTTTTCTTAACATTTCGGAGAAACTTCGGTGGGGCTGTTTTGAGAAGCCCTGAACTAAGGCAAATAGCCCTAACAGATAGTTTCCAGTAATGCAGAAAGCACAGGATTGGAAACGCTAATCGTCTTGCCTTTGGTGCAGAGAAATCCAGAAACTCCCTAGTTCATCAGTGAGAACAGCAGTCTGACCACTAATTTGACCGGGTTTTCCCCAGCCCAAACGGCCTTTGTAAATGTAGTGAAACAAATTTTCTTCTAGCTACAAAGACACTTTCTTCAAGTATTGTGTCACACTTATTCTTAACATACTTTTCAATAAAAAAAAAAATTAAAGAATCAGGGTACAAAATGTATATCATAAATATATGGTTTTGATATATACAAAGAAATCTGTTAAAAGTTATAAGGAAGACAGGGCTTAACGTTTCTCCTTGTTCCTTAGCTGTTGGTGTTTCTAAGCCGGCCTTGAATGTCTTTTCATCTCTAAGTACTCTATGGGCAATAACATTCCACTGCTGTGGCTTCATCTGACACATATGATTAATAAATGTCTGTCTCTATTGGAGGCTTGTCCTGAGCTCTTGATCTTATATCCAACTGCCTAATGGACAGTCCCTCTGGAGGTTACATAGGAACTTCAAGCTCTTTATGTGCAAAGTGTCATACTGATAACTCCTTCCTAACGTCTGCCTCCATCCATTCCTCCTTCTGTATAGCTTGTTTCAGCAATTCATAGCACTGTCTAGCCAGGTTCTGAGGCTCTTACATTTTAGTAAGAGAAGAGCTTCTCAGTAAGTTTGACCCTTTCATTTGTCATACTCCGTTACAAATTGGAAACCAAGGTTTCTTCATTACACACGATAAATGATATATATATTTGCTGAATCAATAAATGGGCATACAGTTAGCCCTCTGTACCTGGGTTTTGCAACCATAAATTCAACAACTGTGGATCAAAATTACTTTTAGACCTACAATGGTTGCATCTGTACTGAATACGTACAGAATTTTCTTCTTGTCATTATTCCCTAAACAATACACTATAGCAACTATTTATGTAGCATTTACATGGCATTAGGTATTATAAGTAGCTAGGGATGATTTAAAGGATACGGAGGATGTGCGCAGGTTGTATACAAAGACTATGTTATTATATATATATAGGACTTGAGCACCTGCGGATTTTGGTATCTGCAGGGGTTCTGGAACCAGTCCCCTGTAGATACCAAGGGAAGAGTATAATTGTAGGACATTATTATATTTAATTTCTCCTAGAGTAACATAACGTAGGTAAGATATATTAGTCCTCTAAAATTTTTAAGAGCTCTGACCTATAAATACTATCAGAATAATTTCCTATATGTTTTGTCCATATCACTCAAGATCGGTTACTTTACATTTATGAGAAAAGTGTTGTTATGGGGAAACATATTTAAAAATATGACTTCAATCAGGAGCAAGAACAGAAATGACACCTGCTCAAAGGAACCTGTACAGGTTATGATTCTGGAGAACTCTGGCAACTTAGTGTCATAGCTTCTCTGTGTAACCTAAATTCTGAAAATAAGGTACCTTCTGTTTCCCATTTCTGAAATGTGTGGAGCTTATAAATGGCATTATGAGCTTCGCCTGAAATGCTAAGTATGAATATTCTTTTTCTATTTGCTCACATGTATGTATAAGCCAAAGGGTCATCACTACTTCTTTTTCACAGGCCAGCTTCCTTGTGCATCCCCAGGAGCTGCCCTTTCCTACCCTTCAACAGCTCTTAGAGTCCTAAGCGCTCAGCCTGAATTCTGGGATGCTGCTTTGTCCCCCAACCATAATGTCCAAGTCCCGTGTCATTTTTTCATTTACAAGCTTAAAGTCACCAGTTCAAACAAGAAGAGCGATGGATGATTGAGGAAGAAATGTAAAAGAAGGTTCTCTCCAGGTGAGTAAGCGAGAACTCGGCAGCTGTGAATTGGGATAAAGGCTTTTTACAGTTATTGAGAGTTTGCAACCTCTGAATTTTCTTTTTGTTTTTCTCTTTTTTCTTGTTACTGGCCTTTGTCTTTTGGAGTGATGTTGCTGGTAATTCTTTAGATACCTAAATGACATTTCCAGATATTCTTCCTGATTCTGTTTTCCTTTTCTCAGACTCCAGAGGACTGGTTGCTTCTCCCACCTGTATTCTGGGTGCCAGGCTCTCTACCTCATTTGCAGCCTCAATTTTATGATTTTTACAGCCTTACTTTCATGTTTGTTCTCTCTTTTACTAACATTCTCCATTTTTCACTTCTCCCTCTATGCCTAGACTCGTTTCCTTAAGCATCAGGCCTTCACAGATCCGTGATCTTTCAAAAAGTAGCATGTAAATTATTTTTGTTAACATATAATCTTTCTATGTATCTAAATTATAAAGTTTCTATTATGTATCAAAAATGTAATCTTTCAAAAACTAGCATGTAGATTCTTTTCTTTAAAATTTAGCTTTCAATCATTTCTCCCTCCCTCCATTGTTATATACTTAAGAGTTGAATTATACCCTCTTAGTCTTATTTCCTATTGTCTTACCTTCAGCCATCATAGTTCAACACTTCCTTACCTCCTGCTTTTTAACAATATTGCAGGGTTGGAGATTAGTACTGACTTTCTACTAGCTCACTTCCTCTGTTACTTTTAAAAACAAATAATACTGCTATGCTTAAAATTTAATATATGTACTAGATAGAAAATTAAAACCATAGGGTATGTCTCTTCATACCTGGCCCTCAGTTCTCTATTTCTGGTCAGAAGCAGCCACTATTAACAGTGTCTTCTACATGCTTCTAAATGTTGTTCTGAGTATGTAAAAAGGCTTTCAGATAGAGCAGGGACATGATTTGACTGTGACAAGATTAATGTGGCTGCTGTGTTGAGAACTGTAAAGAGGTAAAAGCAAAAGTCGCAAGACCAGTGAGGAGTTTAGCAAGTAATCCAGGCAAGACAGGATGTGGCTTAGACCTTGGTGGTCCCAATGAGGATTGTGAGAAATAGCCAGATTCTGGTCTTATTTGAAGATAAAGCCAATAGGATATGAAGATATAACGGTTACGTGATCTGAGAGAAATAGAAGTGTTGCTTGAGCAACTGGGAAAATGAGGTTACTATTTAAGAGATGGGAAGAATTTGGGAGGAATTGGTTTGGAAGCTAGAGCTAGAGTTTGGACTGGGGCAGGATGAATTAGATCCCTATCAGACATCCAAGTGGAGATGTTGAGTAGTCAGCAGGATATGTGAATCAGTTATTGAGGAGAGAGGTCCAAGCAGGTGATGAACATTTGTTAGACATCTCAGATACATGATATGTAAAGCAGTGAGATAGGACTAGGAAGTATACTAATCATGGTAAATCTAAGGGATACAGCAAACCTCCAAATGTACTGGTTTCATGTGCTGAGTACATCTGGAGGTTTGTTAAACCTCTTGGTCATGTAACAGTGATGTGGTGAGTAGTCCAGATTTGCATGGTTACTTTGGTCCTTGGCCTTTAAGGATCCAAATTCCTCCCAGGTTGTCTCTTTATTATCTGGTTGTGGTTGGTGCTGGATCGACAATACTTCCTGGTTCCGGCCAGATGGAAGAGGGAGGAATTGGGGGTACTCTACGACAGGGGGTCAGCAGACTTTTCTGTAAAGGGCCAGATAGTAAATAGTTGAGTCGTCGTAGGCCGTAGGATCTCTGTTACAACTACTCAGCTCAGGCATTGTAGTGTGAAAGTGTCATAGACGAGAACGTGAATGGACGAGAAAATAAATGAACATGACTATGTTCCAGTGAAACTCTTCACAAAACGGATATGGCATGTAGGTTGCCAACCCTTGTTCTAACAGGTCACTGTTTACAAAGGAAACAGTTAAGATTTCCTTGCCATTAGAGTATTTTGATTTATATTTTGAAAACATTTCTTAAACCATGAGGTAAATGCTGTTGGAAGAACCATTTTACCTAGTATTCAGATGACGTTGCCCAGCACCGTCATTTACAGTAGGAAAAATTCAATTCTGGTAAGTATGTGTGAAGGATGTTGATGTAATACCTATAAAAACACGAGGGGATTCAATTACAAAGGAGATGTAACTTTTTGTTTTCTTGTGGCTCGTCAGGATTATAGTAGCTTAAATATCCATTTGTTGTGCATCGTACTTTACCAAGTTTAATGAATTTAAAAAGTAATTGGAGGGCGGGTGCGGTGGCTCACCCCTGTAATCCTAGCACTCTGCGAGGCCAAGGCAGGTGGATCGCTCAAGGTCAGGAGTTCGAAACCAGCCTGAGCAAGAGCGAGACCCCGTCTCTACTAAAAATAGGAAGAAATTAATTGGCCAACTAAAAATATATAGAAAAAATTAGCCGGGCATGGTGGCGCATGCCTGTAGTCCCAGCTACTCGGGAGGCTGAGGCAGGAGGATCGCTTGAGCCCAGGAGTTTGAGGTTGCTGTGAGCTAGGCT
>CAUYRT010022146.1:0-23460 GCA_963574885.1 Lepilemur ruficaudatus
CTAAAAATATATGTAAAAAATCAGCCGGGCATAGTGGCGCATGCCTGTAGTCCCAGCTACTCGGGAGGCTGAGGCAGAAGGATTGCTTGAGCCCAGGAGTTTGAGGTTGCTGTGAGCTAGGCTGATGCCACGGCACTCTACCCCCCGGGCAACAGAGGGAGCCACGGTAAAAAAAAAAAAAAAAAAAAAAAAAAAAGATCAGGGCCAGAGTTTATGCTTATCCAGTAGCTCCTCCTGGGTAGGCTGGCTATAGAAACCAGGGGCTGAAGCCACCCCATCCCTGTCCTGTCAGCCTAGTGCTCTTCCCTCTTTGCAAATCTCGTCATGCTCTCCTGACCCTCCTTTGTATTCAGGACGTGAGGAAGAAGGGGACAGCAAGGAGAACGGCTAGTTAGTGCCGTGCTGAGGGGTCATTGTCCAGAAGCAAGTGGAACTTCCCTCTGTGGCTCTTGCCTGTCATCTGGCTTGGTTCCCTCTCTTTTGCCTCCATAGGCCATTGAAAAACTGGTTGATCTTCTCAACACGCTGGACAGGTGGATTGATGAGACTCCTCCAGTGGACCAGCCCTCTCGATTTGGGAACAAGGCCTACAGGACCTGGTATGCCAAACTCGATGAGGTAAGACTACCACAGGACCGGGCTTGGGGGCTGGGCTGGCGGGGAGGGTGATTCTGGCACCAGATGAGAAAGGGCCTGCATTGTTTAGAGCTTTCAAACATGTCAGAATCACAGGGGGTTTGTGAAAATGCCAGTTCCAAATGAGTCTGCCCTTTGTCCTAGCTGTCTTCTGGGAATTGCTATTGTAGCTATTCGGTCCTCTGCACAAGGCTGTTTATGAAGTGATTGTATTAGCAACAGGTTGGAAATATCCCAAGTATTCATCTGTAGAGGATCAATTGAATTAATCCATTCACAACATAGAGTACTATGCAGCTGTAAAAAAGAATAAGGAAGCTGTCTAGGGAACTCAGTGGAAGGGGCTTTGACACATTCTTAGGTTAAAGAAGCATCAGGTGTAATGGTGTAGATTGTAAGCTATCTTTTGCTAAGAAAGAGGGAAAAGTATATGTTCCTGTTGCTCATGTTTTCATAAAGAAACATCCCTGGAAGAATACATACGAGGCTAATAAAGCTGAGGTTTCTTTTTGCAGGCAGAGGAGGGTGGGATGGAGTGAGACTTCTCAGTGCATCCTTCTATAATGTATTTGTTTTTGAATCTTATGAGGCGTTACCTGTTCAAAGCAAACAGAAAATAAAATGTAGGATCTCAGGCCACATCGTTAGAAAAGGAGAGTCTGTAGGTCTAGAAGGGCCTGGGAATCTAGATTTTTCACCAGCTCGCCTGGAGTTCTCATGCCTGTTGTCCACAGCGGAGCTTACAGAAACTTGGCTCCTAATTCCTCTAGCCCAGTGTTTTCACAGAGAGCAGAAGAGGGAGTACTGAGGACCCAGCACGGCGCTATCCTAAGAGCGGCCTGGCACTCTAAGGCTGCCTCTGCACTCTAAGGTGGCAAGTGCTCTTGTTTTTAAAAAAGGTTTTTATTAAATTATAACTTAAAGGTGATAAATCACAGCTGTACAGCTTGATGGATCTTCACATATGTTTTTTGCCATGCACTGACCCAACCGTGTAGAACAAGCTGTAGAACATTCCAGCACTCTAGCAGGGCCCTTGTGCCCCCTCCCAATTGATATCCTCCAGACTTTTCTGATTTTTATCTAATTGATTGATTTTTGCCTGTTTCTGAACTTCATATAAATGTCTAGCTTCTTTTGCTCAGTGTTACGTCTGCGATTCATCCGTGTTGCCATGTGTCGCAGCAGGTCTTTTTTATTGCTGTGTAGTATTCCATTGTGTGAATATACCAGTTTATTCATTCCACTGTGGATGGACATTCAGTTTCATTTCCCCATTTTGGTCACTGTGAACAATGCTGCTGTGAATATTCTTGTCTGTGGCTTTTGGTGGACATTTGGCACAAACTCTTGCTGCCCTGGAAGTGTGAAGGAAAATGGCACCTATGGGGACCATAGCACTGACCTGCTGGAGTCCCCATGGGGCTCCATTGAGTTACCAGATGGAAGAGTTGAATGGCTGCTACTCAGATTTGTCCTGTCTTGCTCCTAGACCCCTGTGCCCTGGAGGAAGGGTCAGCAGATGATAAGCCACCCTGGGGTAGTCTTTCAGTTGTGTAAGAATAAATACTATTCCTGTTCTTTCTTCTGGGGCCAGTCAGAACAGGGAGCCAGGCTGGCCTGGTGTGGCAGCCTGGGCTCTCAGCCAGGTGCTGCCCCTGGGCTCCTGCCCACTGGGATGCTGCCTAATCTGCTGCCACCACTTTGTGTCTCTTGTGTTATCAGGAAGCAGAAAACTTGGTGGCCACAGTGGTCCCCACCCATCTGGCAGCTGCTGTGCCTGAGGTGGCTGTTTACCTAAAGGAGTCAGTGGGGAACTCCACGCGCATTGACTATGGCACAGGTATCTGCTGCTTGCTGGGCTCTGCACTTATTTGGCTTCACTGCTTTACTTGGGCTCTGGACGGTCTTGGGGCTCTCTGAACAAGCAAGAGTTTGCCAAGCTGCTGCAGCCTCTTGGGGCCAGCTGGGGTGTGGGGTGGTTGCAGGGGCGGGTAGGGGTGGGCTGGGGGGCAGTAGTGTTGGGTGGCCTGATGCTGCAGCTCTAGCATGTCCACCGGGGGGGCTGATGCCACATGCATGCTGCTTATTTGCACAGAGCTGATTTTTTTTTTTTTTTTGAGACAGATTCTCTCTTGCTGTGTTGCCCCACGTAGAATATACAATGGTGTCATCATAGCTCACTGCAACCTCAAACCTCTGGGCTCAAGTGATCCTCCTGCCTCAGCCTCCTGAGTAGCTGGGACTACAGGCATGAGCCACCATGCCTGGCTAATTTTTCTATTTTTAGTAGAGACGGGGTCTCACTCTTGCTGAGGCTGGTCTTGAACTGCTGAGCTGAAGCGATCCTCCTGCCTCGGCTTTCCAGAGTGCTAGGATTACAGACATGAGCCACAGCCATGAAAGAACTTTTTTGGTAGCCTCTGTAGCATCATGGCACACCCTCTCCCTGATTCCCCTTGTTTCTTAGCCACATTCCCTGTGCTGTTGAGCTCTTTGGATCCCTCGTCCATGTCAGCCAAGCTGACTTGGACTTTGATGAGGAGTATGTGGGCACAAAGGGCAGTGCTCTCTAGGTCAGGGGGTGGCTTGTGTATCTAAGGATGATCCCTGCTTTGGTACGGGGCCTGCTCTCTTTTCTGCCCTAAAGCAGGCTAATGGGGGGGCTGCTGCTGTCTCAGAGCCCTCCCCTTGTGGATCGTGGTCCACAGGAGGGAGCCCAAACCACAGAGGCAGGTTCTGGAGAAGGGCCCTCTTGGACCTGGATCTTGGGGCAGTACTGTCCTCTGCTTCCCCCTGCTGCTGGGGAACAGGTTTATCAAGTGTTTTGAGCTTTGGGGGTAGAGCTTTGACTAAGACCAACAGGGAGAAGATCCCAGAGGGTAGACTGGCCAGGTCAGCAGGAGGTGGTGCACAAGAGCCCCTGCGTGATAGTTGTTTGGACTCTGACTGGTCATGTGTGGAAACTGTTGTAGGTGAAGGAAACTGAGCTCACAGGCTTTCCCCGGCCCTGAAGAGATTGTCATTCTGCAGAAATAGGACAGGAAGTTGCTGAAATAGTCTCTTCTCACCTCCCTCCAAATATGTTTTTTCCCCCAAAATCATGGCTTGTTGAATAAATATGTTTTTTATGACACCATGAACCATGGGATTCAGTCCAAAGTTCAGCCAGTGGGCTCTGTAGTGCTGACCATTCCTATTTGACATGACTGGGAAGGGATCGAGGGTGCCTTTGACCCTGTAGTCTGACAATGTTCCCTGCTTAGAAGCCTGCAGTGGCTCCCTGCTGCTCTTAGGGTAAAGTCTGAGTGCTTTACCATGGCCATGAAGGCCCATCTGACCTGTAGCCTCAGCTCATTACACTTTCTTCCTTGCTTTTGCTGCTCTAGACATACCCTCATAGGGTTCTTCAAACAGATGCCGCCTTTTCTTGCCTCAGGGCCTTTGCACATGCTCTGTTTTCTGGCTACAATGCATTTCTTGCTTCCCTCACCCCCTCTGCCTTGCCAGCTCTCATTTATCTTTCAGATTTCAGATTAAATGTTACTTCCTTAGAGGAAACCTTGAACGCTTATGTCAATGCTCCCTGTGATATCTTCCAGTTATTACCTTATCTTTCTCCTTCAGAGCTAGAATCATAGTAGTGGTTGTATATTTAATGTCTGTCACCCCTGATGGGTCATGAACTCTTTGAGTGCAGGGATTTATTTGTTACTGTCTCCCTAGTGCCTGACATGGACATTACCCACATAATAGGTGCTCAATAAATAGGGTGGACTTCCTGTGTGAGTTAAATCTACAAAATAAAATGTAAATGTCTGTTTCAGGAGTCGACAGCCTGGGCCTTTTAGGAGTAGAATAATAGTTCTGGTAGTTCTTGAAGGAGCCTAATTTTTTTTTTTTTTTGAGGCAGAGTCTCACTGTGTTGCCTGGGCTAGAGTGCCGTGGCGTCAGCTCACAGCAACCTCAAACTCCTGGGCTCAAGCAATCCTTCTGCCTCAGCCTCCCAAGTAGCTGAGACTACAGGCATGCGCCACCATGCCCGGCTAATTTTTTTTATATAGCTTTAGTTGGCCAATTAATTTCTTTCTATTGTTAGTAAAGACGGGGTCTCGCTTTTGCTCAGGCTGGTTTCGAACTCCTGACCTTGAGTGATCCGCCCGCCTCGGCCTCCCACAGTGCTAGGATTACAGCCGTGAGCCACCGCGCCCGGCCAGGAGCCTAATATTAATAGGTCTTTACTGACTGGGAAGAGCCCCGTTATCTCCACATTATCTCCTCAGAGGGGCACTTAACAGTGATTTGGATCTGGGAGACCAAAAACAATCCCAGTCCTTTTTCTGGAAGACCATCAACCTTGACTGTTTTTTCTCTCCCAGGGCATGAAGCTGCCTTTGCTGCTTTTCTGTGCTGTCTCTGCAAGATTGGGGTGCTCCGGGTGGACGACCAAATAGCTATTGTCTTCAAGGTCTTCAATCGGTGAGGGAGCGGAGGGTAGGAGGACGGGGCGTGAGGGAGATCCCTTTCCTCCTCAGACTGGAGTCAGGTGCTGGAGGGTTCTCTTGTCCAGTCCTAGTCAAGCTCCGGCTGTGGATGGAGTGTCCAAGACTCCTTTTTCTGGCAGGTTTAAATTCACCCCCCAGTAAAAACAAGTGAAGGAAGTGTCACATACTGACTGCTAATGCGTACGCGGTGTCTACCGTGTAAGGCACCATTCCAAGCACTTTACACGTCACTCATTTAATTCTTACAACAACCCTGTGAAGTAGCAACTGTTATTTCCATTTTATTGATGAGGAAACTGAGGCACAGAGAAATCAGGTCTCTTCAGTGAGGTCACACAGCTGAACTCAGGAAGTCAGGCTCTGCCCTGCTGCCCCTCACCACCCAAACTCCTGCTGGGCAGCACAGGTGTGTGTCAGAGTCACCCGGAGAGTCTTAGAATGTCCATTCCTGGGCTTCTCTCTGGTGGTGCTGATGCAGCAGGCCTGTGGCGGAGCCCAGGATGGGTGTCTGAAGCTGCACAGGTAATGGAAGCATAGCCTCTGATAGAACTGAAGGTCGGAGCCAGAAGGAATCTACTTGGACTCCTGTCAGCTTTCTGACGGGCAAGCCAAGCTTGGAGAAATTGAGGCTCCTGCCCAAGGCCTTACTTCGTATCAGGAGTTGATGGCCCTAAAACCCAGGTTTGGAGTCAGTGTTTGTCCCTTTCCTGGGCCAAAAGAAGGCCAAGTGTGGGGGGAAAAATAAAGCTACATTATTTTGAGAGTACCACCTATAATTTAGGCATGGAGGTTTTAACTGAAATCTAGACCATTACAGTCTTAAGTGGTTATTTCTGGCCTTCTGGTATTCCAAACGGCAGAGGGTTAAGACTGTCTTTTTACTTTTTGCTACCTTCCCTTTCTTTCCCCACTCTCCTGTGCAGGTATCTTGAGGTTATGCGGAAACTCCAGAAAACATACAGGATGGAGCCAGCTGGCAGCCAGGGAGTGTGGGGCCTGGATGACTTCCAGTTTCTGCCCTTCATCTGGGGCAGTTCGCAGCTGATAGGTATTGGGGGGTGTCTATCCCTCTACCCCCTGCAGGTACATTCTGTATCTCCCCCTGCCCCTCCTGCTTTCTCTCTTTCCCTTCCTCCTGCCCAGGGCAGACAGTGACAGCTTGGAAAGCAGGGCATTAGGCTGGCTATTGATGGAGACTGTTTGCTGGTGACCTTCTGCTGCAAGCCCGTGTGGCGGGCTGGGGGAGGCGGAGGCAGAGCGCTGCCAAGATAATGGGAAGTGACATGGGCTGGAGCAAGGGCGCTTGCCTGGCGCATAATGGACTGGTGTGAAATGTGCCCCATCTCCTGGCAGCAGCTGCGGGTTTTATGTTGAAAATGAGGGGCTCTTTTGATTCAGTGACCAGCGTCATCCACTGTTATTACCGAGCTTTGTGCAGGGGAGCCCGTCAGGGAGCCGCTGCTGAGTGCTGGGTGGTGGGCCTGCTTCGGTGACTCCCTCCCACTCTTGAAACTGTTTTGTATGCTGTGGATGGGTTGATCATCTCTATTTTGATTCAAAATGTACTGCCTACAAAATAATATTCACAAATGACCATTGGTTGAGGACTTGCTCTATGCCAGGCAGTGCTCTAAGTGCCTCAGGTACATTGCCTCCCTAAATCTTCTCAGTGGCCCTGTGAAGGGTCTTTGCCAGCATCAGGCCAGCACCACTAACACCTGTGCCAGGCACCATGCTGAGTGCGGTGGGCGTGGTGATTGTCATGCGGGCCTCAACAGCCCGGAGGGAGGTACTGTTCTTATCCCCACTGCCCAGGTGAGGAAACCGAGCCATGGTGGGCTGAAGTCATTCATCCAAGGTCATGCAGCTAGAGAGAGGCAGAGCTGGAGCTCAGCATATCAGGACACGCACGCATGCCATTTACTGCTCCTGTGAAGTCAAATGTTGAGAGCACTATGGGCAGAACTGTGGCCCTTGGGTGGGGGTTGACTGTGCTGGGCAGGGTGCCCAGGTAGTGTGAGAGCCTGGGTCTGAACCCCAGGGCTCTTTGCTCTTCCCAGACCACCCGTACCTGGAGCCCAGGCACTTTGTGGATGAGAAGGCCGTGAGTGAGAACCACAAGGACTACATGTTCCTGGAGTGCATCCTGTTTATCACTGAGGTGAGGGGCACGGGGTGGGGAGAAGCCCATGGCCGCCTTCAGGCTCAGACAAACTAAGGCTGGTGGCTTTAGAGTGGGACACAGGAGCCAGAGCTGCTGCTCAAAGATGGCCTGGCTGGCACCAGAGTGGGGTATCGAAAAGGAAGTCCCACCAGGTCTCTCCTGAAATGCTTAGCCAGCTTCTGACCATCCAGGATCTCCTCTGCCAAACCTGGGGTTTCTGCTGAACACCACAGGACCCTTGAGCTGAGGGACTAACCTCAGTCACTAGCTGGACTTGGGGACCGATGCAGCAGGTATGAAAGGGTGGGCAGTGTTGTCAGGGAGGGTCCGCATCTTTCAGGTGGGGCCCACAAGGGTCTGTAGGACTGTGTGCTTATGAATGTGTAGGCCGAAACTGATGGCGGAGATAGAGCCGACTTCTGGAGTAGACAACTTTCAGCTGAAGGGACACATCTCTCAGTACCTCAAGACATGGGCCTGAGCAGAGTGCTGGAAGTGAAAACAAGTAGGCCAGTGGTGGCTGTCACTGGGCCACCAGCCTGGGCTCTGTAGCTGGAAGCTCTTGTCTCGCCAAGGCAGGGTTCCTCACAGTGGGCCTTGGACTACTTCAAGATCGCCTGGGGAGTAGTTTGTTAAAATGCATGTTCCTGGGCCCCACCCAGCTTACTGAATCAGAATCTTAGGAGTCAAGAGCCAGGAAGGAGCCTGTATTTATTTATTTATTTATTTTTGAGACAGAGTCTCACTCTTTTGCCCGGGCTGGAGTGCTGTGGTGTCAGCCTAGCTCACAGCAACCTCAAACTCCTGGGCTCAAGCGATCTTTCTGCCTCAGCCTCCCGACTAGCTGAGACTACAGGCATGTGCCACATGCCCGGCTAATTTTTTCTATATATTTTAGTTGACCAATTAATTTCTTTCTATTTTCAGTAGAGACAGGGTCTTGCTCTTGCTCAGGCTGGTTTCGAATTCCTGACCTTGAGCTATCCTCCTGCCTCGGCCTCCCAGAGTGCTAGGATAACAGGTGTGAGCCACTGTGCCAGGCCAGGAGCCTGTATTTAAACACACTTTCTAGGTGACTGCACAGGAAAGGGGGGACCCACTGCTCTCAGGCCTCTCTTCTGGGAGATGTCAGGACTTTTTATCCTCCCTGCCCTGTACCCTCCCTGCCCCTGCCAACTTCCAAAGGGCACCCTGCCTGGAGCTGGTTCTTGTCCTCCCTCCCCTTCCTGTTGCCTACACACATGTCTGCTGCCTCAGTGATGGCCTGGCGTACCTGTGGACTCCTACCTAGGGGGGCTGCTCTCTTGGCAGTCTGTCTTGAGCCCCCTGAAGAGGTGGAGTAGCCTGGTTACGCAGCCTTGGCACTAAGCTCTTCCTGGTCAGCATTCGGCTCAGGCTTCTGCCAAACTCCAGAGGCCAGAGGGGAATGACACAGTTTTTCCAAGTCAGCAAATGGAGCCGGGACTGACGGCTGGGCGGCCACTGCTTTATTCTCAGAGATCTGCTGCCTTCAGCAGTGCAGCAGGCCCAAGGTCGGAAGGACTCAGGGGCGGCCTGGCTCGCTGCCTTGAAAGCCAGTCACGTGCTGCTCTCTTCGGAGTGGAATGCGAGGGTCTGCGGGGCCCTGGGAGACTTGAGGATGAGCTGGACGAGCAGGGTGCGAAGAAGGGGTGCACATTGTACCCTGAGCTCGTGCTAAAAGGGGGCTAAAAGGCCAGCTGTTTAGGCTCCCGCTGGTGGTTGACCAGGCCCCCTGGGTCCCTGTCAATAATTCTAGCTAGGAGGCAGGCCTGGCCTGGCCTAGGGACTCTGGGAATTGAGTCCATGTTGAAATTCTGTATTTTTGTTTGTTTGATTGGTAATGCTGGTGTAAAAACCCGAAAGCTCTCCCAAAGTTTGGGACCCGATTCCTCTGCTAGAGGAAATCCTAAAGTAGCCACTAGGTGGCACTAAAGGCATGTTGAACTTGGAGTAGGTTTTGGTAAGATTTAATTAAGGGAGAGGCAGGAACAGGGAGGAGGGGGCAGACGAAGAGTTTTTGGCTGTTCTGCACCATCTCTGCGAGGCCTACTTTTCAGTTTGGGTCTAGGCTCTTGGGCGTGGTACTAAACAGTGGATGCTAGGAGGGGCGTGCCTGGGAGCTGAGGGGACTGTAGCAGGGGCTGGCTCTGCCTGCTGGCGGGAGGAGGCCGTGTGGTTGCTGCTTACCGCACACCTTGTGTGGTTCTACAGAGCACCCACACCTTCAGCCCCTAGTTGGCGGGTGAGTGGCCTGGCTCGCTTGGGGACCCAGAGGCCTGCATGGAGCTCTTTGGTCGGGAAGGGTGCGATGTTGCCTCTGGAGACCTGGAAGTCACCATGGGCAGCTAGCAGATTAAACAGAACACCAAGAAGTTGGGAATGGAACCGGGTGCCCCTCCCAGGTCTCACGCCAAGACTGCCCTGGTGGCCCTGGGCCTCCTGGATGAAGGGCCCACCTTGCAGGGCTTCTGCAGCCGCAGGAAATGCAGCCCTGCTGCCTTTAAGAGCCTAGGGCAGGCAGGAAAAGAATTTCAGTTTCAATCTGGCTTCTAAATTTGGAGTTTTGGGAAGGGAGGGATCAGATTTCAGCTGGAAGGGAAGGAGCTGACAGGAAGGCGCTGTGCAGAGCCTCCCCCTTCCCGCCCATCCCCCCAGTTACTGACAGAGGAACCATTTACAAAAGGCCGATCCTCTGGGGAGTGGAGAGGCAGGAACGCAGCGTCTGTGAGTAATTTCCTGCTCAATATGGCTGCTCTGACTCACACGATTCCCCTGGGGTCACTGCGGACTGCAGCGAGCTTGCTCCTTCTCGTTCTTTCTCTTCTCCCTTTGTGGCTAGAATGAGCTAATTTTTTTTTTTTTTTTTTGTCTTTTCACCCCTGATTCCTTTTTTCCCCTCATCAGTTTTCCCTTCCCAGAGTTACAGAGTCTCCTTCTGAAGGACTTAGGGAGACCTTGGGCCACTGAAGGCCTGGGGGGCCGGGGTGCAGCCCCTGGAGAGAAGCAGCATCCCTGGGCTTTCCACCCATGTGGGCCCAAGGCCACTGGGGTTCCGGAGCACTGGCCTAGCCCTGGTTCTGCCAGTGGACCCAAAAGGCCTTTTGGGGATCCGTTCTGTGCCTCTGGTGGGCAAGGCTGGCCTGGGAGACAGAGCTGCTGGTTTCCCAGTGTCCATCTGCCTGCCTTGGCCTCAGAGCCCTTGCTGAGCAGGCCCCCGGAGCTGCTGCTGTTGCACAAAGCCAACAGGGTGCTCCTGGGTGGTTGCTCACTGGGCCTTGTCCAGAGAGTGAAACTGGATACAACTCCAACGATCCCCAGCTTCCAGGGCCTGCAGAGAGCTGGAAGGAGCGGGGAGGGCAGAGCGAGGGGGAGGGGGTCAAGTGGAGTCTGGTTCTGTGGGAGGTGAGGCCCCTCTAGGCTGGGGGTTCCTTCTGCCCCCCTGGAGGATAGAGGCTTGGATGATTCCAGGTGAAGGAGTGGCCCAAGAAAAGCTTCACAGGGACCAGGGTGGGTTTTGGCTCTGTCTGTGCATTGGGCTCTGGCCTGGCTGCTGGAGAGCCTGGGACCGACAGGATGGATGGAACCAGATGGAAAGGAGCAGCCTGTTGTCCTGGCTCCTGAGACTTGGTTATTGACAGGCTCTTGGGAACTTGGGCCATGGGAGGGAGATGACAGGGATAAAATGACAGCGTTTTTGACTTAAATCGTAAAAGTTTTATGTGCGTTGCCCTTATTGGAGAAGGAAGAGGCCTGTGGGAGTGGGTCACCAGGCAGTAGGGGGGGGCATATGCCTGAGGGCATTTACGATTATGATGCCCCCAAATGGAGAGAGCACTTCAGGCTGTCCTTCCTCCCTGGAACAGCTCAGGCTCCACTCCCATGCCTCCATGCACAGCTTCTTCTGGAACCTTCCACCCACTCAGGGTCCAAGTCTCTGCGTCCTTGCCAGACTTAGCTTCTTTGCTTTTCAGAGTCTTCCTTCTGCAGCCTGGGGCCCAGGGTGCTGAGCCCTCTTTCCCCTGCAATGCTGCCTGCAAGCTGCGGGGTGTGTTTAGGAGGGTTGCACACTGCTTGGTTAGTAAATATAAATGTGCTGGCCTTGTGGTGTCAGGGGGATACACTCAGGCACACAACTTCCCTCTCTCACTGCTGTGGTTTCTGATGTCATGGGAACTTCACTGGACTTGCTACAGAATTTTTCTCTTCCTTCCTGGCTGGTCAGACTCTGGCCAGAGGAGGGATCAGGAGCGGAGCTGTCCTTGCTCCTGGCTGTGGCTGCCATTCCTTCCCCAAGTCCTGGCAGAGCTGGGCTGGCTTTCTACACAGACCTTGCTCCTGACTGCTGCAGGCACCCGCCTCCTGCTGGCCCCTCTTCTCACCTCACTGTGCTCGTCCTGCTGAGCACAGGGTGTCAGATGCCTGGGATTGGTCACACCCACTTTGGCCCTCCCCTAAACTGACCCTTTCCTTGGCTCTTCTAGCTCTGCCTGTGGCAGGTGCAGACCAAGTGCCCTGTTGGGGGTGGGGGGTGGGGCGGGAGAGGGTGTCCTGGAGGGGCAGGGTCCAGGCTGCTGCTGCTGATTATCTCAGTAGGAGTGAGGTCCTGTGCTGGAGGCACTCTGAGGCTTCTCAGGAGTTGTTGGGAGCTGCACCAGGAGCTTGGGTGTGGGTCTTGACTTTCCTGCGGTTGCTGGGTTTGGTGGGTGGTAGGAATCAGACCCCTTTTCTTTGGCTGTGGGAGAAAGATAGGCAATGGGGGGGGGAATGGGCAAGGGATGCCATTTTCCCAGTGGGCCTTGAAGGCCAACGGGGACCCCTATCTCTGGCACTTACCTGTGTCTGTTTGTGTGTGGGTTCCACAGGCAGATGCCTGGCTTGGTCCCAGAGAGAGAGAAAGAGAGAGAGAGTATGTGTGTGAGAGAGAGACTTTGCTGCAGGGGTGTGGGAATGAGCTCCCAGGCAGACCTGTCTCCAGCTTGGGGACTCTCTTTTCCAGATGAAGACTGGCCCATTTGCAGAGCACTCTAACCAGCTGTGGAACATCAGTGCTGTCCCCTCCTGGTCCAAAGTGAACCAGGGTCTCATTCGCATGTATAAGGCCGAGGTGAGTGGGGGCTTGCCAGTGTGCCCGCCCTGCTGCCACACTTGGTCCTGGGGCTCCTGCTTCTCTCTACCTTACTGTGTCACTCTGGATCTTAGGCCAACTGCTCTTACCCTTGGGACCTCAGTCTCCCATCTGGGGGGTGGACAGTCAGAAAAGCACTGGACTGAGGCCCAGTTCTGTCCTGAAAAGCTTGGAGGCCATGGCAAAGACCTGCTGCTGGGGGAGTGGAGTGGAGAAGGGTCCTCTTCCCACTTGTCAAATGGCTGAGGGCCCCTCTGAGCTCAGGCAGCCTGAGTCTGTCTCTCCCATGGCACACTTGGAAAAGGGGCTTATCCTTTGGAGACACCATGCAGAGTGGTGCCCTCAAACTTTGGTATGTATGATCGCTGGGTGGGGTGAGGTCTAGGGGAGGCCAGGAACTCACATTTTTAGTGACCACTTCAGGTGATGTTGATGCAAATGGTCTTCTCTGCTCTCAGATCCTTCCCCGAGGTTTCCTGGAGCTCCCCCTGCTGGGAGGCGGCTGCCCTTCGGCTCAGAGGGTGTCTCCTGGTCTCTCTTCTCGGCATTGTTCTCCCAGCCAAGGAGGTGGTGGCCTTTTCTCTTGCAAGCAGGGAGGACATACGTCACTTCAACCCTGTCCCTTGCACAAGCTCCTCCCACATCTTGAGCAGACTAATCCTGGAACTGCTTGACCTTGGCCAGGGAAGGGTCTAGATGTAAAGTTCCTCACCTAGGATGATGGGTTCCCGAAGTACCTTCTTTTTGCCCTCAGGCTGGCCGTGGCAACCAGTTCATGGTTCAGATATTGTCCTGTAGGCACCCGTCTCTTGACTCTTGTTCCTCTTCCTCTTCTGGGAGGGGGCTGCTCCAGGTCTTCAGTGTACCCAGAGCTTACACGATCTCGTCAGCAGAGGCAGGACCACGGGGAAGGGTGTCAGAGGGCCAGCAGGACCTGGGAGAACAAATGCTTCCTGTTGGCCTGGCTCCTTCTGCACAGCCCCAAAAGGGTTAACATGGTTTGAACTGAGCAGGCCTAGTCCTCTCTCTCTCTTCCGCCCCCTCTCCCTCCTCCTCCTGCTCCAGGTCCCCTTCCTCTGGGCTTCACATCCTGTATTTAGGTTCCAGCCACCTACCTCTCTAATCTGAGAGGAGTTTGCTGGGGCTATCGCTGCTTGTCCTGGTCTTTCCACTCCAGCTCTCCCCAGCCCAGGGAGCACCTGTGTCACTGCCCTCTGGTGTCCTGAGGCTCCTGCCTGTCCCACAGTGGGTGCTACTGGGGAACTCTGTCATCTTGTTGTGCCCTCCCCCTTGCTAGGGGCTGTCTCAGCATGTGAGGGGTACACAGCACCCCTCCAGCCTGCCCCTGAGCGCTGACCTTTGGGTGTCAAAGACAGGACTCTCTGGCTGCATTTTCTGCTTAGAATTTTAAATACTGCCCTTTCTGCAGGTCTCTTAACTTATCTTGACCAAGGCCCCTTAAGGGCAGGGCAGGAGACCCCATCCTCTTCTCCTCCCTGCCCCATCCAGAGGCAGAAGAACTCCATGGCGACAGAGGGTGAGGGAGGAACACATTAAGATTCAAAATGGAAAATGGCCATGGTGCAGCAGAAATGCAAGAACAAAACAGTTGACCATGTAAAAGTTAATGGTTCTGTGGTTGTTGAACACAGAATGTTGAACACAAGGAGGACAGCACAAGGAGGGCGCTCTAGTAGACAACAAAGTGGCCTTCCCGAAAAGGGAAATTCCAGCTCTGAGTGCACCGGCCGCTGTGTGGGGGAAGGGTGGGGGGCAGAGTTCTTTGTAGGACAGCGCTGGAACTCACTGGCTTCTTTGCAGCATTCGGTGCTCACTGATGAGTTACTAGCAAGTAGCCCTTAGTCCTTGGTCCCAGAGAGTCTGTAGGATGGTATGTGGCTTGCTCAGAGGTCCAAGGGAAGGGCTTGCTTTTTCAGACCAGTTCTCAGTCCACAGGGAGCACCTTCGAGGCCCATCATTCCTGCAGTTCAGAGGGGTTAGCAAGACCTGGGCTGTCAGCCCGAGTTGGCTGTTGGAGGAGAGATGGCCTCCCAGAGTTGGAAAGAGCCTGACCAGCTTGGCATTAGGTGGCCTCAGGACTTGGGACTGACTCTCTGCATATCCAAGATGCCTGTCCTGGCCCTTCTGAACTGAAGAGCCAAATGCTCTCAGGGCCTTGTGTGGTGGGTGGTGGGCTCGTCATTCCCCAGGGCCATCGCTATGCTGGTGCTGCCTTCCAGAAGGGCCTTCCTTGCAGGGCTTAGACAGTCCCTTCTCCCCCTTGAATCACTGGAACCTCCAAAGGCCTAGGGTCCCACCCTCTAGGATGGGACGTCCACCTGGAAGGTCTCTGAGGGACAGGCTGGAGCTGCTGTTCTGCCCAGATATGCAGGTGGGACCTTTGGGCGCGGTTAGCTGGTCGGGCCTTGCTGGGAGAGAGGCCCGACTGGAGGCTCCCTTCTGCCACTGAGCCTTAGACTTTCTGTGCCTCAAGCAGCCTCTTGCCTTCAGCTCAGTTCCTGGCTTCCCTGTGGCTCGGAGGAAGCTTGTTCTGGGGTCCTGTGGGTGGAATGGAGAGAACTGCCCCTGCCCCCCTCTTGTCTTTGCAGCTTCTCTTGTGTGAGAGCTGGAAGCAGGTTGACCTTTGAACCCTTCTGGAATTCCAGGGCCCTGGGGGGGAGAACGGGGGGGGGGGGGAGGGGGGAATGCTTTTACTAACTCCCACCACTTCCTGATGACATAAGCACAATGGCAGCCGCCTTTGCCTCTGGCCTGGCTCTGCTGAGACTACCCCCTAGCTGCCTGCTCCCCTCTTTCTCTGCCTCAGGCCTGGGATTCTGGCTGTTGCCCCCACTTCGCTCCCTCTCTGAGCTTCGTCCCCCACCCTGTGTGCCTCTCCCTCTTTGGTTCTGCAGCTGGTTTTTGAGGTGAGGGAACCTGGGACAATCACTGCACCCATTTGTCCCTCCAAGTTAGTTGGAGGTCAAGACCACAGCCACAGAGTGAGCCTCTCACCCCTGCTGAGGCTGTATGTTGCCCCACCCCTCCCAGGAGGTGCCCAGCACACTCTGGCTGTCACTGTGGCCAAGGTGTGGGAGGAAGCCCTGGGCCAGCCTGGCAGGTCTGACCTCACATGCCCAGAGCCACTGCCTGTGTGGTGGGCTCAGCAGGGCGGGCGCAGGGAGGTTGGGAGCTGAGTTCGGGTGGCCTGTGGACCAGGCCAGCTTCCAGCTTCTGTGATAGGCCCTGTTGGTCTCTCCAGAGCCTCCCCTCTGCTAGGGGCCTGGGTCACCTGAGCTCAGGGAGTTGGGCTACCCCCCCCAGCCATCCCCCTGTTCAGCCCCCACCCCCAGGGCTGCTGGGAATTGCTGGGGGGGAGGGAGGGAGGACACAGGATGTCAGCTGGTTCTTATTGTCTCACTCTAAGGTGCCAAGATGCCTTTTTCAGTCCAGAGAACTGAAAACTAGAGAAAATAAGCCTCTTCTGGGGCTTGTGTTCAAATGTCCCACATCACTTGTCCAGGGCCAGGACCTGAGCTAGGGGACCCCAAAGATCAGGAGGATTTTTTCCCCCTGGTCCCCAACTTCCCCCTCTGGGCTGGGTGATGTCACTTGGCTGCCTCTCTTCTCTCTCTCTCTGTCTCTCTGTCTCTCTCTTGTCTCTCTCTCTCTGTCTCTCTCATTGTTTGGTGGGTCTGACTGCCGTGGAGTGGTCCTTGGGTGGGGGTGGGGGTGAAGGTGCTGGGCAGGAAGCCTCACCTTTCCCCAGAGTCGTTGCTCTGGATGGGCCACCTCCTGGGCACTGCTCTGCTGTCAGCTCTGCTCTCTCTCCCCTCCTTCCTCACAGTGCCTGGAGAAGTTCCCTGTGATCCAGCACTTCAAGTTCGGGAGTCTGCTGCCCATCCACCCTGTCACGTCGGGCTAGGAGGGGCCAAGCCACTGAGCCTCAGCCACTGAGGCCTCAGTTCCTGGGCCCGCCTTCCCCACCCCAGCCGTGGCCCCCTCCCTGCCCCCTCCCTCTGTTCTTTCTGTTTGCTGAGAGGCTGTTTACTGGGGTGGGGTGGAGAGCGCAGGGTTGGGGGCTCAGAGCATAAGCCTGAAGGACCCAAGCTGGGAGAAGGACCAAAGTGTGGCCAGTTTCCTGACCGCCCCTGTGGTGGATGGGCAAGGAGAGAGGGACTGGGCCCTGTCCTGGGCTCCTCTCCTCCCTTCTCTCCGGACAGTCCCACTTTGCGAGCAGGGACTATTCTGCGGCTCGGGGGAGGGGAGGCGCGCGCTGCTCCCACTGCCCTCCCTCCCACAGCCGAAGCCTCCTGAGGGCTCAGCAGTTGCTCCTCTCAGGGCGGGTCAGTTTCCAAGCCATGTCTGGGTGGGTGTCTGTGTGCTTCAGGGCTGGAGGCAGAGGCTGACGGCCAACTGTGGGGTGGGGTTGGTTGGGGTGGTGGAGAGGCCTTAGCTGTCCAAGCTCATGGCCCTGCCAGGCTCCTTTTCACGCTGCCCCCTGGGCCCGAGGGCCCCTGTGTCCAGAGCAGCTTCCTGGCTTTACTGTTCTCTGCTCCTCGGCTTTGCTGGGTTTCCTGGCCATGGCCGCATAGCCTCTCTCTCCTGCCCCTAGCCCGAGTAGCCTAGCTATGGAAGCTGCCCTTTGGATAGGCACTGAGCTCCTGGGAGGGCCTGGCTGATTGGGTGAGGCCTGTCTTTCCAGAGCTTTCCCTGGCAGAGAAGAGGTGGCAGAAACTCAGGGAGGGGCTCTGGCCTATTGTGTCTGGAGGACCTCGATCCCCCGGGCCGTCTTGCGCCCAGCCCCTCCTGCTGCCCCTGCACTGTGCACTGCTGCAGTTCTACCTGGCCCCTTGGCCTTGCTTCTCTGCCCGCTGGGTGGTGGGCAGGCAGTGGGGGCACCCAGAGGCAGCAGCCTCACTCCCTCATCCCACCTCCCCAGACCTGCTCTTTGCCTGTATGGGAGGAGGTAAGTGACAGCCCCGCAAGCCGGGCACTGGCTGTAGGATGGGCTGGGTCACCCCACTGAGGGGTGAGGGGCCTGGCAGCAGCATGCCTATTGCTGAGGTTTCTCTTAGGGATCCTCCTGCCCAGGCCCTTCTCCACCTCCCGCTCCTGAGTCTCCGTGCGCATAACCCTTGGAAAGGGGGAGCACCGAGAAGCACAGCACAGGGGCTTGACCTGGGATCGGGCTGATGGTCTGGGCTGAGGCTAGGACAGGAGCTGCAAGAGAGAGTCGCAGACATAGCTTCCCAGGAGAGGCCTAGCGCCTGCCTTCCTCCCAGGACCAGACCACCGCCTTCCTGGCCCTCCCATGCCCCCAGCCCCTTGCGCCTTCATTGCTGTTTGGATTAAAGCCTCTGTTTTGCACCTGTCACCTGTGTGAGGTGTGTCTCTTCATGCCACATGTTTCTCCCATCTCTGCATGACTGTTTGACCCCCATCAGGTCCCTTTCCCTTGGGCCACAGGATCTAGGGCTTGAGCTGTTTCAGTTTGGGTGAAGCCTGAACCTGAGCCTGTCCCCTCCGCTGGGCAGTGAGTGAGACAGGTGGCAGAGTGGGCTCTGAGCAGAGACGGGTTTCAATCCCAGTCACAAGGTTGTAGGTAAGTTACTGAATCTCTCTGAGCCCCAGCTTCCTCATCTATAAAATGGGACAGTCACAGGGTGACCTCCTGGAGTGGACAACAGATACGAAGTCCCCAGCCCGTGGCCTGGCACGTAGCAAATCCTCATGGTCACTGTGGCTGTCTGATGAGAGCAACCCCTCTGGGCTCCCAGCTCAGTCCCATGCTGGCTGAGGGAGAAGAGGAGAGCCTCGGCCTCTGGTCACCTTGCACCTCCTTGCGGGAGCCCGGTGGCCAGGAGCCCTGCCTCTGGAGTCAGGCGCACCCTGTGGGCAGGGCGGGGCAGCTGGGAGTTCAGCATCTGGAGAGCAAGGGGTGGGGGAAGGGGGCTGGCTCCTAGGGAGGCCCTTATGGCCTCTGCTCAGGATTTGGAGAGTTCTGTGGGAAGATGCTGGAGGGCTTTGTGGGTGAGAAGGGCCTGGGTCCGGGGGCAAGAGGGGAGACGGGACCATTGGGAAGGCTGCAGCTCTGGGTGGGCACAAGGATGATGGCCCCGGGGAGGGTTCAGGGTGGGAGTGGTAGGGAGTGGTCAGATTCAGGCTGTCTTTGGAGGTGCGAGTGGGAAAAGGGTAGCCGAGAAGACCCCAGTTCTTGGCTGTGTAGCTTGATGCCATTACTGGCGGGGGGAGACTGCGGGGAGGGCTTGGCTGTTGGGGCGAGGGGATGCATGTTAGCTTCTGAGAGGTGTTGGGTGGGCGGCTGGCCATGCTCATCTTGAGTGGACTGCAGGCGTGGCTGTGGGTGTGGAGCCACCAGACCCAGCAGTGCCACAGGAGCAGAACTTGCAGATGAGGGGGAGGGGCAGGAGACCCTGAGGTCGCAGCCCTGGGAGCCGGTAGAAGAGGAGCAGTGGCCCTGTGTCTCACCTTGCTGAGGGCTGCTCCGCGCTGGCGGTTGGGGGATGGATGGGAATAGCACACAGGGACAGTGCGGTGACTCCGTGAAATCTGCTTGCTGAAGCGCAGAGGTAAGGTCCTCGTCTCAGCCACCAGCCTGGAAGTAGGAAAGTGGAGCGGGCCGTCTGGTTCCCAAGCCAGACTCTTGCCCAGACACCGCTTCTCTCAGGAGTTTGCTGCAGGGGGTGAGTGGGCGGACTCGGGTCAAGGACTGGCTTTCTGAAGGGGGCCGTGTTCAGCTGTGTGCTGGGGAGGACCCAGGAGAGGCTGAGAGCAATGATGGCAGGAGGGGGACTGGAGGGAAGGCGGGGCTGTCAGGCACCCATCAGGTGGGTTTACTTTTGCAGGGAAGTGTGAGGCAAGGCCATTGCCTGCCCATGGTGTGGGCACCGAGGACGTGGGCAAGGGCTTCTGGGCAGGGCGGGAAGCCACTCAGGCCCTGGGAGATGGGACGTGGGCGGACTCACACCTCCAGCCCATGCCGTGCTCAGTGGAGGGTGGCTGTGTGGCTGTCACCCCCAGAAACTCGGGTGTCTGAAAGAAGCCGTGGGAGTGTGGGGCCAGACCCAGAGTGGGGTGTGTGCAGGTGTCACTCCCAGGAAGCAGCTTGTGGTCCTCCTCGCCCGTAGGCGTGGAGGGCACACTAGCTCTTGGGAGGTGAGAGGAAAGAGGCCTTTCCTAGGAGGAAGAGTCTGGGTGGGAGTCGGGGCTGGAAGGGGAGAACCAATCTGAGGGCTTGGTGTGCCCAAGATCTGGGCCCAAGTCAGGTGACATGTTCTTATTGAATCCAACAAGCATTAAGCACGTGTTATGTATAAGGCATTTCGGAGAATACAGAGATTAAGAAAGGTGAGAATCCTGCCTTCAAGAAACTTCCACCGTGGTGGGGGAACAGGCAGATGGTAGACTAGTTGTGGAGGAGGCGAATGGTGACGCAGGTGTGAAGGACTCTGGGGGGAGCTCGGGGAAGGCGGAGGGGTGGCGTGTGAGTGGGGCCCTGAGTGAAGGGCTCAGCCGAGGCGTCCGGGGGCCGTTGTGAGCAGAGGCGTGGGCGTGTGGGCGGCAGGGCCAGGGCTGCGAAGACGGGTGGGGGGGGGCTGGCCCAGAGGGCTCTGAGCCCAGCTGGAGCCCGGGACCCCTGCCTCGGCTGCCCCTAGCGCTCTGCACGGTGCCCTGCGTTTCATTCTCTCCAAAACGCACGTGCTCAGCGTCTGTCAGCGTCTGTCTGGCAGGGGCGCCACAGGAGCGGGGGCCGGCCGCTTTGTCACGGCAGGAACCTCCGTGTGTGTGCATGTGTGTGTGTGTAGGGTGTGGGGTGTGTGAGTGTGGGGTGTGTATGGATGTGTGTGGGTGAGTGTCTAGGGTGTGTGGGGTGTGTAGGATGTATGTAGGGGATGTGTGTGGTGTGTGGGTGTGTGGGGTGTGCGTATGGATGTGTGGGGTGTGTGTAGGCTGTGCAGGGTGTGTAGGGTGTGGGGTGTGTGGGGTGTGTGTAGGCTGTGTGGGGTGTGTGTATGGATGTGTGGGATGTGTGGGGTGTGTGTAGGGTGTGTGGTGTGTGTGGGGTGTGTACAGTGTGTGTGGTGTGTGTGGGGTGTGTGTAGGCTGTGTGGGGTGTGTAGGTGTGTGGGGTGTGTGTAGGCTGTGTGGTGTGTGTATGGATGTGGGGTGTGTGTAGGGTGTGTGGGGTGTGTATGAATGTGTGTGTGTGTAGGGTGTGTGGGGTGTGTATTGATGTGTGTGTGTGTGTAGGGTGTGTGGTGTATGGTGTGTGTGTGTGTAGGGTGTGTGGGGTGTGTATGGATGTGTGTGGGATTTGTAGGGTGTGTGGGTGTGTGGGGTGTGTGTATGAATGTGTGGGGTGTGTATGGGTGTGTGTGTGTGTGTAGGGTGTGTGGGGTGTGTATGGATGTGTGTGTGTGTAGGGTGTGTGGGGTGTGTGTATGAATGTGTGGGGTGTGTATGCATGCGTGTGTGTAGGGTGTGTGGGGTGTGTGGTGTGTGTATGGATGTGTGGGGTATGTGTAGGGTGTGTGGTGTGTGGTGTGTGGGGGGTGTGTACGGTGTGTCGGATGTGTGTAGGGTGTCGGGTGTGTGTAGGGTGTGTGGGGTGTGTGGTGTGTGTATGGATGTGTGGGGTATGTGTAGGGTGTGTGGTGTGTGGTGTGGTGTGTGGGGTGTGTACGGTGTGTCGGGTGTGTGTAGGGTGTGGGGTGTGTGTAGGGTGTGTGGGGTGTGTATTGATGTGTGTGTGTGTGTAGAGTATGTGGTGTATGGTGTGTGTAGGGTGTGTGGGGTGTGTATAGATGTGTGGGGTGTGTATGGATGTGTGTGGGGTGTGTAGGGTGTGTGGGGTGTGTATGGATGTGTGTGTGTAGGGTGTGGGGTGTGTAGGGTGTGTGGGGTGTGTATGGATGTGTGTGTGTGTGTAGGGTGTGGGGTGTGTGGTTTGTAGGGTGTGTGGGGTGTGTGGGAGGTGGAGGTGTGTATGGATGTGTGGAGTGTGTGTAGGGTGTGTGGGGTGTATATGGATGTGTGTGGGTGTGGGGTGTGTATGGATGTGTGGGATGTGTCGGGTGTGTGTAGGGTGTGTGGGGTGTGTGCGGTGTGTATGGATGTGTGGGGTGTGTGTAGGGTGTGTGGGGTGTGTATGGATGTGTGGGGTGTGTATGGATGTGTGGGGTGTGTGTAGGGTGTGTGGGGTGTGTATGGATGTGTGGGGTGTGGTGTGAGAGAGAGGGTGAGAGGCTCAGATCGGGCTTTAGGAAACTTGTGGGCACCCGCTGGGTGCTGGGTCAGAAGCCGATGCCGGTGAGGGGTGAGGCCTTGGCCCAGGTCCGAGATGTCGGGGTGTCGGGGTGTCCGGGTGCCCCAGGCCCTGGGCTGGGAAGGGAGAGGACTGCGTGCTGAGGAAGAGGGAGGAGGTCTCAGTGACCCCGGGCACGCCCAGGGCCCCAGGAGCCAATCTCAACTCAGCTGGGGGTGCTGAGCCAGGTGCTCTGTGGGGGACAGCGTTGCGGCTGGCTCACTGGGAGGCTGGCGGGGCTGCCAAGACGCCACCGCAGGTGCGGTGGAGGAGCCCTGGCGGCAGGGACTTCCGCTAGAGCTCCGGCCTCGGCCTCCCCACCTGCCCCCTCGCTCTCTGGGCTCCAGCCACTCTGGCCTCTCTGTTCCTCAAACTCCCTGGGCCACTGAACAGTTTGGTCCTGTTGCCAGAGGCCTTCATCCCACTGGGGAACCCTGGTCACGCTTCACGGCTCAGCCGAGGCCTCACTTCTGCTGAGAGGCCTTCCCTGGTCCCCTAGACCAGGGCGGGTGTCCTGGATGTGCTTGCCTGGCCATGCCGCCCGCTCTGAGCGCTCCGCACACCCTGGCGGCAGCCACCGGGTTGGAAGGTGGGGTGGTTGGGGTTGTTTGCTCTTCAGGCACAGCTTCTCTTCACTTGGGGTTCCTTGGTGGGAGCTGGGGACAGGCAAAGCGTGGGGGCAGGGAGGCCCAGTGGCCACTGCTGGCTGCGCTGGAGGTAGGCGTGCAGCGGGGCCACAGCCGAAGGGCAGCGGGCCGAGAGAAAGGAGGGTGAGTCAGGAGGGCAGAGAGTCAAGGGGAGGCTGGTGGCATTGTTGGGTGGCTCTGTGGCGGCCACAGGCTGGGGCCAGCCGGAAGGAAGGAGGGAGGCATTGGGCAAGCCCCAGGGCGGAGGCGTAGGCGTAGGCGTGAGTTCCATCACCCACACAGCCCCACTGTGGAGCGCTCTCTGCGCCCAGCCCCGTGCCTGGCACTGCAGGGAATGGGACAGATGGGGCCCTCCCTCCTGGCGCGTTTTCTAGCATGCCTTGTCCTGAGGAAACCTCGCAAATGCTCTGTGTCCGACCGCTGGGGACTGTAGAGGCTGGACGATGCCGTCATACAGTGGCTGTCAGATGACGCACTGACCCCATACTCTTCTGGAAAGATGCTTATGATGTCTTGTCAGCGTGGAGAGCAGCTGTAGAGACGGTAGGTAGAACACAAACCTTTCTGCAAGACGCAGAAGTCTGTACCCTTTACCTGTCTGTCTCTGTCCCTCTGTATGGACGAAGGACCAGGGGGTGACATGCTTACCTCTGAGTGGTGGGGCCTGAGGGTTTTTGGAAAACCCTTTTTGCTTCTCCTGCTTCCAAAGATAGTTATGAAAATGCTAAACATTGCTGAACCACAAAAGAAAAAGTGATTGTGGGTAAGTTTTAACTTTGCTTTTATGTTTTTCATATTTGATTTTTAAATCTTTCCACGATGTTCACATACTACTTTTTTTTTTACTTGATGCCTATGAAACTAGACCACATACTTCTTTTGTGATAAGAGAAATAAGGGAAACTGATTAAAAAGATTTTTCTCCCTAAAGAGTGCCAGGGATGGGAGGCCGAGGCGGGAGGAGCACTTGAGGTCAGGAGTTTGAGGCCAGCCTGAGCAAGAGTGAGACCCCATCTCTACTAAAAATAGAAAAA
>CAUYRT010022147.1:0-30441 GCA_963574885.1 Lepilemur ruficaudatus
ATTTATATTACTTCAGAACTTGTTACCATGGTTATTTCAGGTAATTCCAGGTTAGTAAAATTAAAATGATTTTTTGGTGGTGGTGGTTGAATAAAATTGTTCAACTCAAGTGAAAAGAAATATTCTTTCAGCCACAAAAAACGATGGTGATCTAGCACCTCTCGTGTTATCCTGGGTAGAGCTGGAGCCCATTCTAATAAGTATCACAAGAATGGAAAACAAGCACCACGTGTACTCGCCATCAAATTGGTACTAATTGATCAATGCTTATGTGCACATACAGTAGTAACATTCATTAGGTGTCAGGCAGGTCGGAAGGGGAGGAGGGGTGGGGCATATTCACACCTAATGGGTGTGGTGTGCACCGTCTAGGGCATGGGCGTGCTTGTAGCTCTAACTCAGGCTGGACAAAGGCAATATTTGTAACCTAAACATTTGTACCCCCGTAATATTCTGAAATTAAAAATAATAATAAGTTTGTTAAGGTGTAAAAAAATAAAGAAATATCCTTTTTTAAAAAAAACCAGAGTAATTCACTTACTCATGTGGTTGGAGGACCGGGAGAATAAGAGGGCAGCCCCATTAATTCTGTTAGAAACCCTCCTCTGCTGCTCTCCCACCCTCTCACAAAGCAGAGCCGGCATCTCCAGTCAAGCTGCTGCACACGACGGGCAGAAGCCGCGGTAACAGATGGAAAATAAGCTCTAAATCCAAACGTTCCTTCGGCTGTTTGATATAAAAAGAGCGACAGCAAAATTAATGACGGCGAGCTCCGGAACAGAAAGGGCTGTCCAGATGCTTGCTTGTCGCATTGTAGCTGCCGATGTTGATACTGTTTATTCGTTTCTCTCTCTCTCTCCACTGGTGGGCACGCTGGCTGACACAGACTTAAAGAGCACATGAACGTTTTGGAAGAAATATCTGAAACGACTGTTTAAGGGTTGGCGGTGGGCAGGGAAGACACCTCCAGTATAGAGTCTCTCCACCTAGGCTGCCAGGGCACGGGGAGTGGCTGGTGTGGAAAAGCATCAGCCCTGCAGACGACGGGGCTGGACCGGATTGGGTCCACCTCTGGGCATCACTGAGCTCATCATGGCCCCTGGTTAGTTCTTAGCCCATGGACTCCGCTAGTTAGGCATCTGATCTTCCTTTTGCGTGGTGGTAGTCTCTGAAACTAAATGCATGGCCCTCCCTGAGAGAGCCCTGGCAGGTGAGCGCAGTTGTAGGAAGCAGCCTGCAGGATTCAACAGCATGCATTTTGTGTGGCTTTATTTTAGTTCCTTTAGTTTTCTCAGTTATCTTATTCTGCTTGGTTCCCTTCTTCTCACGTATCTTAGTTTTCTGACCCCCACATTCCCCTAGTTCTGCCTTCTTGCTCTCCTCATCCGTTTTAAATTTTGTAACATTTTCTTGTGCCGTATGTATTTCTGTAAGCCATAATAAACTCCTTTTAAGAAGTAGGATGTGGTGTGAATTAATAAAAATATTAGAATTCAGGAACTATTATTGCCATGACAGCACACAGGTAGAATAAGAACTACACGTGCTGCGTATGTATACATGTATACAGGTGTGCGCAGCACTGGTTAAGCTGTGCGTCTGTGTCTGTATATCTGCATCTGCCCAGCCCTCTAAAACGTGCGTGTGCTGAGGGTTTGTAAATTAAATTATGGTTAAAAGCGTAAAACTCTCACAGGTACATTTCACAAGTTACATAAGTAACAAGATTTTCCAGTACAGCTTCATAGTCTAACACAGTGTCTTCTTGGGAAACCCTAAAACTAATCCTACCTCTGTTTTCATGACAAAATGATGGGTGTATATTTGGACACGTAGGAATGGCGTGGCCTCTAAGTGATAGCAAGTGTATGCCACTGAATATCCAGGCAAATTTGTGGAAAATGTCTTGTTTTCATTACTTTTTCCTCCCCTATATTGGGACATGGAGAAATCCTAACACAATGGAAAGAAACAATCCTTAGGGGAAAAGTACCTGGTTAGACGTAACATGTGGTTAAATTAAACAATTTAACTGAATTCTCTACCTGCTTTCTCATGTGCAAATAGTTCCTGTCCAAAGATCCTCACAGGGTTGCTGTGAGGTTCAAAGAAAGAAATTTGTCATTATCTGTAAGTACTATACTATTAATAAGATAAGACACAAAATTGTTACTATTATTATTATTATTTTGAGACAGGGTCTCACTCTGTTGCCTGCACTGGAGTGCAGTGGTGTCATCGTAGCTCACTGCAGCCTCAAACTCCTGTGCTCAACTGATCCTCCTGCCTTAGCCTCCCAAGTAGCTGGGACTGTAGGCACACACCACATGTCTGGCTAATTTTTTAAATTTCTTGTAGAGATGGGGTCTTGCTATGTGGCTCAGGCTGGTCTTGAACTCCTGGCCTCATGCTATCCTCATGCCTTGGCCTCCCAAAGTGCTGGGGTTACAAGTGTGAGCCACTGTGCCCAGCCTAAGACACCAAATTATTAATAAAAAAGCCACAATTCAAAGCTCATAAGTTTCCTTCCCAAATAAATTAAACACACCCAGACAAAACCAATTTCCTCTTCACAAAAGAATTTTGAAAGGATACATTTGAGTTGTTTAGTGGGATTTCCTTTCCACAAAACATTCACAGTCTCTCTCCCTGTCTCTCTCTTTGTCTCGTTTCTTTAACCATGATTGCTCTGTTTTAGACCCGTCACTTTTTCATGATGCTAACTTGACAAACTCTGTCTTTGAAAATGCTACTGAGTCAGCCTGTTTCAAAGAATATTATATTACATGGAGCATATCGAAGCAAACACAATTCCAGCCCAATTTTAATAATGTTTTTGCTTTATTCTAATTATAAAATATGTTCTATGACAGTTTCAAAATTAAATGAAAACTTTTACATGACGTCATAGGATCCACAGGATAATTGAAAAGGAATGTTGGCTGAATGGATTAGGTTATGAAAGCTAAAATGTCAAAAAAGTGTTTGTTTAAAAATGAAATGTGTTTTCAATTTAGTGAGCCTAGGGCAGAAAAATAATAGACGTGGTAAAAAAGGAACATAAAGCAGTTGCCAGGTACAGCCCTCTAGTATAGAAGGAATTTTAAACAGCAACAATAGCAACCACAAACAAGGAGGTAACATTTCCTACTTGAACCTGAGAAAAATGCTCCACATTCAGTCAGATTATTAAAGAGTAGAGAAAATAGCTCTTTAAAATAATGTAAAAATGTGGCATTCAGTTACAGTATTATTGCGTTTATTGCTGAAGGTATTTAACTTTGTTTTATAAATATTTCATATGGTAGTCCTTATTTTTTCCTTAACTGCAAGCAAGTGGACTATACCTATATTAGTAATGGGATGTTGAAGTTTCAATGAAATCACTCAACCTGGAGTTTGGGTTAAAAAAAAAAAAAAAGAAACCTATGTTGGATTTTCATGTTACCAACAGAGTAACCCTAGACATTTCCTTTGAAGGATACCAAAAATGAAATAAATTAGCATATTCATTACACATATAAAAATAGTATATTTATTAATTTCACTGAAAATGAAATAAATTAGCATATTCTTTTTTTTTTTTTTTTTTTTGAAACAGAGTCTCACTCTGCTGCCCCAGCTAGAGTGCCGTGGCATCAGCCTAGCGCACAGCAACCTCAAAGTCCTGGGCTCAAGCGATCCTCCCGTCTTAGCCTTTCAAGTAGCTAATACTACAGGCATGCACCACCATGCCCGTCTAATTTTTTCTATATATATTTTTTTAGTTGGCCAATTAATTTCTTTCTATTTTTAGTAGAGACGGGGTCTCACTCTTGGTCAGGTTGGTTTTGAACTCCTGACCTTGAGCGATCCTCCCGCCTCAGCTTCCCAGAGAATTAGCATGTTCTTAATGGTTATTTTAAGATTAGATATCAAGAGTTTGATTGCTCACTTGTGGCAAATACAATTTTCTAATCTTAAAGCAAACTAATTATTAGTAGAGGTGTAAAATGAGTTTTATAATGTGCCAAAGTCAAATATGTTATTCCATTTCATTATCACCTTAAACGAACAAGGTAAGTATGATTCTTTTCACACTTCACTGGTAAGAAAACAAAGTCACGGAGAAGTTACCTATTCCAAGCTCACTCTCTATGGGAGAGGCAAAGTCCAGGCCTTTGGGTTATATTTTTTGCTTTTACTTAAATTTCTTTGTATTATTACCATGTATGTCTATCGTTCTTAATCATTCTAATCTCTGTAACAATACTATTAAAATGTACTGACCCCCCCCCCAGAACTTTGGTTTATGTAAGATATATCAATGACTTTACCGTATCAGAATTTAAAATGGAGAAAAATTTAAAATATATATTTAGTCATTTAAAAATAACAAAAACAAAGCCGTCACATGTTAACAAAAATAGTGTATTTTCTGATACCTCTGTTTCCCAAAACAAAACAAAATATTAGTGAGAAGGAGGCATTGTTTTATAATTTTTGCAAACCTCTTTAATGTCTGGCTTAAAAGAGGACAGTTAGATTCTTATACTAGCTTCTGCATTCAGTGTATTGCAATATATTGCATTTGTTAATGTATATATACTAAAGTAAAATCTGGCCTCACCACAGATGTATTTTTGGAAAATGGTAGAGCATATTATTTGCCTTTCCAGATAATTGTGATTTGGATGTTCTGGATATACCATGATGTTGTCTGCAAATAATGACAGGCTTGATTCTACCTTTAAAACCCATATGGATTTTTCTATTTTTCTTTTTTTTTTCTTTTTTACCTCATAACAGAGGCCAGATACTTCAGTACATTGTTGAATAAGAAGAATAACAAGCAACCTTTGCTTTTTCTTGGTCTAAGAGGTGGTGAAGGAATGTTTTCAATATTTTACCATTGAGAAAAAAATTTTTTTTGGTAGTTTTTTTTTTCAATTAAAAAAGTGCTCGCATATTTCTAGTTTAATAATAATTTTTAATCAAGAATGGGTACTTGTTTTTTAAAAATGTTTTCTCTGAATTTATCTAGATAATATGTTTCTGTGATTTTTATTCTTAATGTAGTAAAAAATTGCTTAACAATAATTTTATCCCATATGACAGTCTATGCATTTATTTGGTATATTTAATCCATTTACATTTAATATAATTATTGACCTGGGTAAATTTCAGTGTAAATTTTGCCATTTATTTTCATTTTTCTCTATTGACTATTTTCTCTCTTCCTCCTTTTATACCATTTTTGTGTTTATTAAATATTTTTGCACTCCATTTTATTTTATGGAAGTACTTATTAGCTACCCTTCATGGTATCCTTTCTCTAAGTGATTGTTGTAGGCATTCCAATATGCAAAACTCAATCTTATCATCATTTATCAAAGTCACTAGCACATCAGTCATTGGCAATTCACTTGTCCTACCCCAAACTATTTCACATCTTAAACTTGCTTCTTATTACTCACTTTGCAGTTAATTCTTCAATTTCCCACTTTACAAGTGCAATAAGCTGACAACAGTTTAATTTTATGCCCTATTACCATTGGTGTTACTTTTGTCATATTTTTTCTTTTATATTAACTATATCAGTATTATACTTTCTGTTTTAGAAAATTAGAAAACTTAAAATTACAAGTAGTATAAGCATACACAAATACATACACACACATATACATAAATCTTTGTATTTACCATTTGTTTTCCTTTCTTTTTCTTACTGAAAATACGATGATCCATATGATGTCATTATTCTTCATCCTAAAAGAACCATGTGTCCAGCTGGAAACAAATCTGAGATCTAATTTCATATTTATTTTTTTTAAGGATAATCTCACTGTATACAAAAATATGAAATTAAAATTATGTATTTAGTAAAGGAAAAAAACAGTAGAATCAATCAAGAAGTTCAAAAGTTGTTTATTTTTAATTCCACAGAATGTATGAGTGTTAATTTAAAAAATAGAAAGGCATAGAAGCACAAATTCTCAATATAAGAAATGACAACAGGCAAAGAACTACCAAATGAAGGAAATTGTACAATAATATATGATATTTCTTTATACAATAATGTACAAACACAATGTTTAAAAACCTAAATGAAGTGTATTCTTTCCTATGTAAACATTGTTTATATCCATCCCAATGGAAAGAGAAAATCCAAATTAAACAATTATAAAGGAAATAAATAAATGAAGGTGTGTCACTGAGGTTTCAAACTACAACAAAAATAAATATGTTCTATCAAATATATCACTTTGATTAATTATTGCTTCACATACTTTAAAGCTCTTCATGAACTGTAAAATTATTTTGCATTATATGATTATTTTTTAATTACTCAATTTTATCTTCACTTGTTTTTTCCTCTACTCTTACAGTTTTTAGTAATTATCCTGGGATTTATAATATAAATACGTAATTAATAATAATTTTCTTCAAATAAAATCATAGTGCTTCATGTAAAGTGTATGAAAATACAACATCATCCCAATTTCTATTCCAATCTTTGTGCCGTTGTTTTCATACATTTTATTTTACATATGAAAATGAACGATATGTTGATACTGTATTTTGCTATAGGAAGTTATCTTTTAGACTTATTAAGGACAGGAAAAGTGAATTTTATAATTGCTTTCATTTTTACCATATTCTTATTGCAATGTATGTGTTTGTATCATGTCATATTTCTGCCTGAAGAATTTCCTTTACCAATTCTACTTGTGAAAATCCACTAGTAAGAGTTCTCTTTGCTTTGATTTTTTGAAAATTTTTAATACTCTCTTTATTTCTAAAACATGTTTTTGCTGTATATGGAACTCTGGTTTGAGAGTTTTTCTTTCAGAATTTTATAAAATGACACTCCATTGTCTTCTGGCTTTCATAGTTTTGAACAAAAAGTCCACTGTAATGCTTATCTTTGACCTCTGTGAGAAATGTGTCTTCTCCCTGGCCGTATTTAACATTTTCTACCTGTGTTTGTATTTCCTGCTGACCTTATGTGACATTCTTGAATATGTGGCTTCATATCGTTCATTTCTGTAAAAAAAAAATTCTCAAGCATTATTTTTTCAAATATTTCCTCCTCACCATTCTCTGTTTTCTTTTTTCTGGGATATCAATGATCATTACACACATGTTTCATGTTCTGTTATTTCTGTTCTAAATTTATTTTTATTTTAAATCGCATAATTTCTATTGCACTATGTTTGAGCCACTTATTCTTTTCTCAACCATATCAAATTTAATAATAAGTTCATCAAGCATTTTTATGTCTGTTACTATGCTTTATTAGATAACTTATTATAGTTTTCATCTCATCTCTGTTTTTGCTGAAAATCACCGTCTGTTCCTATTGTCCTTTTCCACTATGGCAGAGGTTGGCAACCTGCAGCCCGTGGGCCAGTTACCTGTTTTCATTAAAAAAGTCCTATTGGAACAAAGCTGTGTTCAGTTATTTATGTTTCATCTATGGATGGTTTTTCAGCTACAGTGGAAGAGTTGAGTAATTGTGACATATGGTGCATGCCTCTCAAAACAAACACGCACTACCCCTTGAAGAGAAGGATTGTCAAGCTTTGCACTAGCAATAACCACTATACATGTGAGTGAAGCCGCCTGTGACCAGCTAGCCTCTGGCTTGTGGTCTGCCATAATTTCTAACCTATCCTTGCCTTGCAGTGTTATTAGTTAAATAAACGTATAATGATTTTGTTATGCAGCAAAGCCTAACTGATATACCTGTGGTCACCAAAATTGGAAAGCTCAAACATTTACAATGCAATAGAAAGTAAAAAACACCAGTTATGAAATATTCTTTTAAGATATTTAAACTGATTATAATCAAATATCTAGCTTTAATTATCAGTTCCTACTAAAACAAAAGGGGAAATTGTATGTTCAAAACATTTCTGCAATGAATAAACGACCAGTCTAGTAGTATAAAGGGAGACTGAACTGATGTAGGTAACAGAGATTTAAGAGAACGATCACCCAAATACAATGAATAAACTTATTTTGAATCCAAATTCTTATAAACTGACTATGAAATTATATTTTTAGAAAATTGGATAAAATTTTATATGGACTTTTTGGTAGATTGTGATGAAGAAAAATTTTAGTTTGTTAGGTATAATAACAATTTGGGGAATTTTAAATAATCTTACCTATTGGAGATGCATGCTGTAGTATTTAAGGTAAGGTTGAAATTAGAGACTATGTGGGATTTCTGTTAAAATGCTATAGCAAAAATATTTGGGGTATACTTAAAAGAAAGTCCAAGCATATGTTGGTAATTGTTGAATCTAAGTATTGGATACATATGGATTATTGTTTATCTCCTTTATTTTTATCTGCTGTTAATATCTAAAAGGAAAACACAAAAATTGTATACATACATGTGTACATACACATACGTTTCTACGTATATGCTTACATGGGACAATGGGAAAAAATAAAAAGAACCAATTGATACCACATAGTAACACTCAAAGAAATAAGAGCTTTCTGTGAGACTAGTAAAAGTGCATATCTGGAAAGATATTTTTAGCAAAATATCTTAATATATAAATAGATCATCACTGAAAATCTTAATTATAAAAGTCTCCAAAAAGTATCATGCTCAATAGAACTAATGTTATTTTTTCTAGTCAACTTAAAAATAAGCATCGCTATACTAAATGACTAGCAAGTGGGACAACCTTTAGGGAGGGCTCACAGAATTAATACTTTTAAGGCTATATTACAACATTTGGCATTTGCAAATAGCAGATAATCTATCGAGATGTAGGTAGGAGGCTATGAAAATCTGCTTCATTATCTTGCATGCGTAAAATTGTAAAAGATGAAACGAAGTCTTCAGTGATCAGATTTCAGATCATACTATATTTTGTTTATTTATATTTTCTCCTTCTAGCAGGTGAATGAGGTTTGTTGGTTTCACGAGGCTAAACTTGGGTAGACCACTGAAGTTTTCCCGACACAGTTACGCTCCGTAAAACACAGTAAGAGCAGGAATATACCTTTCCCTGCCTTCTTAGGAAGTCTGATTATGTATATTTGTTTAGTTCCTAGTACTTGTTTGAATGTGGGCTATTGCGTGGGGAGCAAACTTCAAATAACCAAGACAGGCTAAATTATGTTAGAACAGCCCCAGATAAGCCCTGAGTCTAATGGCAGTCGGTAGACTGCAGAATGAGACCACAAGTTTGCACCGGCTGCATGCACTGCAGGTTTACCGAGGATGAGAGAAATACAGGAGAGATATGAACAGTTTCTGTGAAGATTCAGGGCGATTTGGGTGAATAAAGATGATTTTAGGTCATTTTGCTGTGAATTACAAGTTGCAATTTTATTGAGGTACTTCTTTGTCAAGCTGCAGTTAACATTTAAGTTGCTGTTCGATTCTTTTTGTGTGGATCAGACTGGTTTTCGTTTGAATGTAATACTGTTCCCAGGCAGGTTACAAGGTAGCCAGTTTTATTCAAGTTACAGGAAGATCTGACCTCCTAGAATCTGGCTATAGGTTATCGGTTGGTCTGTGTTTAGTGTTCTTCTGAGTTCTCATTTTATCTTTTGTCTTCATCCATCTTTTAATGAGAACTAAGGAGAGGCTGTTCCAGGTATTTCCGCTTTCCAAATACCATTTTAAAACACAATATTAACTTGTTCTTTTTCTAGCCTAGATTTTTCTTACTATTTAAACCATAATCACAAAAATGACCAAAGTTCTTTTGTAAACATTGCTTATTAATTTTCTAGTTACAGAATAAAAATATTAAAGCTACTTGTAAGCAGAGATTTTGATTATTGTTTTCTCAAAGCAACTAAAATAAATCTCCCCAAAGTCTGTCCAACTGTTTTGCAGATACCCCCTTCATCAATCACTGAGATTTGTAATACTTACATCCATCATTTGACCTTTTTGCTATCTATAACATGACAACAAGATGATTCTCCAAAGAGAAGAATATCCTTATTAAATTCTGTATCCTATTACAGTATTTGGTTTTTAAAATCAGTGAGCTCTCACTTCAAAACTTTACTAATAACGGGTGGCTAATGTTTGGAAATAACAGAAATAACCTTTCCTGCCCTATATTAATTCCTGGGTAAAGGATAAACAAGCGTTTTATCATAAACCAGTTCCAGAAGATAACAACTATCTAGAAAATACTGACAGTCTAACAATAATTCCAAGGCTTTGATTTTAAGTACTCCGTGTGGAACAGATTAAGAGAATGCTCTCCATGTCTTCCAAGAGAAAACCAATCGAGCCAGCCCTGTAATGAGCACTGATGTTCCCTCACATCTGCCAGCAAAACTAACCAGCTTAATCTATTATGGACTGGAATGCTCCTATTCAGCATTCTGCGTGGACGACTCAAACCAACAAACCCAGTGCACACACAGACATTCGGTTGTATGTTTATGAAGCCACAGCTCTCAGAACCAAAGGTCTTTCAACCTGCTAAGGGCCAACACTTTCAGCGTTGGGCCAATAGTAAGAAATAGTAAGAAAGAACATTTGTCACATGCTTCATTTCCTTCATGTTTATTTTCCTTGTACATCCATAATATCTTTCAATTTGAGGAAATGTTATAAACTTTTCAAAAGTATATTGAACTTTGTGGATATACATTTAGTTGTTTATTTTTTAAGTACTTATTTTTTTCCCTGAAGATTAAGAATGAAAGTATCAATGGTTTGTTGTCTTCTTTTCATATAATTCGACCACTTAGAGTATTTACACAATCTTATGGCTAATTTCATTTAAGGATTTAAAATTATTTCTGGAAGAAAAAATCATCTCTGAGTGATTTTTTTTGTGAATTTGGAGGGAGGGAGGTATCAGTACTGAATTAATAATTCAAGTCATGATTCATAAGGAAGAGACATTATTCTATCTTTAGGATCCAAAGAATGTGTAAATTGAGGTTATTTATATTTGGTGTTTTAGTTCCCCAGGGCCAGATGAAGACATGAGAAATGAAACATATAACACTCAGCCTTATCCTTAATACCTTCGCTCCTCAGGGCTCCCGAGGACCTGAAGCAAATAAAGAGATTTCCAGCCACCCCAATAAAGCAAATAAGGGCAAACTAAAATTAGCATTCATTTATTTATACTCTGAGCAAATATTTGAGTGCCCTCTCTGTATTCTCAACACAATTTTAAAATAATACATAAATTTGCAATGGTATTAATAGGTTTCCATATTAACCCTTTCTCTTGGTGTGTGATTTTGCTTTAGCCCATTAATCTAAGCCTAGTTTTCTGGACCGAATAACAAAAACCTAAGGGTTTTCACAAGCACTGTGTGTGTGAGAGAGAGAGAGAGAGAGAGTGTAAAGCACGGGGTCCAAAACATAACAGGTGTATAAATGTATCCTTGGTCTCTTCATTTGGTGAACTGTCAGTCATGGTAGAGCTATACTACAGTGGGTACCATCTGTAACTCGATGGCTGGTGGTGGCCGCAGGAGCAGTCACTAGTGAACACACTGGTGACGAGAGAAGAGGAAATGCAGGACAGATTTCACCAGGAGGAGGAAGGAAGAGATCAGTAACAGAGAGAAGAGGAAGCAGACAGAGAAAAGCCAGCTAGAGTGGCAGGATGTCTAAGGAGGATAAGGAAGAAAGGGGCTTTTAAAAAGAGTGTCCAACAGTGTCGTACGCTTCAGAGAGAGCTAAGGCAGCGGCGACCAGAGTGTGCCCGGCAAAGGCAGCAGAGGGGTTCACAAGCCGATGGGATGACTCAGTGATAAGAAGAAGCTGGAGACACAGGAGGGGTCGTGCTTTTTGGAGCAGTATCCCAAAGAAAAGGAGGTGATATGGCATCAGGAAGACATTGGGAGAGTATGGGGTACTCTTGGAAAGGAGCGCAGAGAAAGAGGGAGGTGTGGATGAATGTGGTTGGACTTATTTTTCTCGGGCCCAGACGGCCCTGATTTTCTCAGCGAGGTGACACAGTGGTACAGAGGAGGCCTGCGAAGGATGCTGCAAGTTTGCAGGCTGCGGAAGACAAGGAGGAGCCCCCGCAGCAGCGGAAAGCCACGTGTCGTGAGCATGAAACTACAGTGGACTGATTTCCATGGCTATAGGACTTTTTTGCATTAAAGAATTTAATATGCAGTGTTCTGATGAATATGGGAACATATGTAGAGAGAATATTAGTGTTCTGGGACATAGAAACAGAGATGGCATAGATGGCAGCAGGGATGTTAAACTAGAGTTCCAGAAGGGAAGGCGTAAATGAAATGGCCATTCAGATGACCAGTCACCGGTCTGAGGCTGTTGGGACATGGAAATCAGCTGAGGACGCTGATGGGCTGGGAAGAAATGAAGGCAGTCAAGGGCTCAGTGGTCTGATGAAGTCTGCAGGGAATGAGGGCTTGAGACTCAGCTGTGAGGTTACAACACTGTGGCCAAGATGCCGGGGCTCTGGCATTCTGATGACAAGGTTTAGGGCCTTATGCAGAGGTGGCTTAAGAGGAGGAGAGTTGGTGTCAGGAAACTATAGGCTGGCATCACAATGACAAACTTCAAACCACAGCTCTGATTAAATTACCAACTCTTGGCCGAGCTTTGCACTGACACTTCACAGAGCCTCGGTGGCCTGTCCCTCAGTCACATAATTAGCCGGCATTATCCCCGGTGTCCTCGGTGATTCCTGTGTCTTCCTGTTTGTTCCCATGTTCTCAGATTCCTGTTTGCGTAAAGGACCCAAGAACCATGACACACGAATGGCAACAGAAAAGTGTGTGAAACATTAATTCAAGGAAATTGAAAGAAAAACAATTTAAAGGAAGTTACAGGTAAATAACAGGTGGCACAGAAAGTCTTACCCAACTTCAGTTTAAGCTTATAATTTTTATTTCTCACTGTGCAATGGTCAGTCTTCTTAGCTAACCTTGATCCAACCATCCAAATATTAGATACATTTAGTCTAGACACAGAAACCAGGACCTCGGTCCTAAGAATCTTGCCGTAACACAGGCGTGCTGCACATACAGTGCCAGCACGGTCATCTCGGCCAGCCTCCCATCACCACCCATCCGAACTGAACATAACGGTGCAGTGCCGTTGTCACTGTTCGAAGGACTCAGGAGAAGCCACAAATTGCTACATTCTCAAGTCATCAGCCCATCTTTTCAAAGCAAATAAGGCTATTTTTCTCTTCCACCTGCTCAGTGACTTCTTGTGACAGAAACACGGTGTCATTATCCTTTAATGTGGACTCCGCGTGAAAGCTGAAAATGAACCAGGAGCCTGGAAAACGTGCTCTGGTTAAGATCCATCCGTCCGCCGGCGAGCACTCAAGCAGCGTCTGAACGGCCAGGTAATGGAGCCCCTGACGGTGGCAGCGTCGGCCGCACCTGTCACCAGCTCATCATGCTCCTCCAGGAGTCGCCTCTGAACCTTGCTCCATTTGAAGCAGCCGGCCCCACACCTCTCAGATCTCAAATCCTAAAGCTTCCTCGTACAGCACTCTCTCTGACTTAGAAGTTGAATGTAAACTGTCAGTGCTGGGAAAAGCTAAAGCTGTAACAGAAAGTAATCAAGTGTCTGATACGATGCCTCTGAATTCCCCTGAATATTCTTTCTCTCTCTCTACCATTTTTTCCATTAACTGGAATTCATCTTCTAAACCATGCCCCATCAGAGATGCTTAACCCTCACTTTGTTTTCTTAACGTGTGCACTGGAGAACAGGGGCTGTTTAATCTGCTCTCTGTGGTGTTTCCTCTTTGCCACCGTTAGACTTTGACAGAAATTTGGGGACTGGCATGAAGCAGGCAGGACAGGGCGACGCGCACCGTATTTCTTTGTTATTTGTGCTTAATATATTGTTGGCAGCCTTGTCTGTTCTAGGTTCTTGGCAGAATTTGGTCTCTCTTCCCTTGGCACTGTTCCCTCGTTTTTGAACACTCAGAGAAATTTATTTAGAAAGCTTTTAAAGAGACCATTTTTAGACCAATGGATGTAAAATCCCCAGCTGACCCTGTTCCATCAAGCAGCCAAGAAGTGCAGTCTTTATTGTAATTAATGATCCCGGAAGTGCACACAGATTTTGAATCTGAGAAGCACAATATATGTTTGTAACTTCCATAACATATCAGTAAAAAGCTTCAGATGGCACTGGGAAAACATGTAGAATCTCACTGCAAAATCACTGGTGAGAGCCTGGAGAAGGCAGGATGGATACCATGAAATGCAAAATTCCTTGAGACGCAGACTTCGGCAACCTGAGGCTGTGACAGTGAACTCCAGTATTTGTCAAACTCAGTTTTGGCTCATTAAAAAGAAAACGTTCTGCCAAATAAACCAGAAGCATCGGATCCTCTAACAACTAAAGCACGTGTCCTAACTGGGCGGTCAGCCACTCAACCAGAGGGGAGCTCTGTGCGCACGTCCGGTCACAAGACCACAGCGTGCATTGAGTGAGCTGGACCAGTCCTGCTACGCTGCATAAAGAGAGATTTCACCCGAGTCCCTGCTGTCTGCTCAATGGCTGTTTTGGTTCACATCTCATTTAATTAACAGACATTTCGAGAAAAAGACAAAACTTGTGAAAAAAATCTATCAAAATGGAAAATCAATCAACCACTGGCATCTTTTATTACAGGCCCACGTCACTCACGCTAAGTTGAATTGTCCCCCAAGCTCTGCTTAGACCCTTCTTCAGCAATTATTTCAAACACTGAAACACACAGGTACATGGATTCCATACTGCCCAAAAAAATTAAAAAGCTTTGAAAAAATATAATGCCTTAAGTATCTTTCTCTCTGAAATGTGTGATCGTTTTCTCTTTTTATTCTTGTCTGTAATTATTGTATAACTTGAAAAACAGTATGTAATTTTAAGAAACTGTAAGAAATGTACATGTCTTTTTCCAAGTATAAGTAGAATGAACAATCTTAAAAATTAAAATCAATTGTTTTTGCAATCTTTTCCTTTGAGCAATGGTTTAATTAAATCCTAAGATCTCCCAACTGAAGGCATATTTAGCAAGCATCTCACTGTGCCTATTCCAAGATCTCTACTGCAGTATGTCAGTGGGTGTTCTCTGCTTCAAAAGTTGGTGACCTATGGCCTGAGAGCCACACTTGACTGGCTCCTTCTTTTTTTATGGCTCACAAACTATGGCCCAAGAATGGCTTTTACATTTTCAAATGGTTATATTTAAAGTGGTTTTATTAAAAGCACCTACAGGAGAGTCTCAGTTCTTGGTGGTGTTTTGTTTGTCAGCAGAGCCTAAAGCATTTGTTATCTGTCCCTTTAAGAAAAAAATTCACCAGCCCCTGATGTAACAAAACATGGTCCAAACTCAAAGAAGAGCAGAAAACAGTCAAAACTGAAAAAATTTGTTTCCGTCAACCCTCCTCAACTAACTTGCTATTGTGTATTAATAGTATAACTGTAACCAAACTATAACTGTACATATGCAGACTTCCCTGACTATTTGATCACAGAAGATTTATTTTCTGGCATAATTTTTTTATATATTCAACGTGCTTATTCCACAGAAAACTTTCTGATAATAAAGTGCAGTGCATAGTCCACTAAGGGGAGTTTTCTCTGTCCCCTGTGAGAATCCATGGAGATGATCTACAACATTCAAGGCGTGAACGCAGCTCTTCATGGAAAATTAAGCCGTGCAAAACATCGCCTCCGCCTGCTAGTCATTCACAGTCATTTTGAGATATGTAGAAGGATTGTTGTTGTTTCTGTAACTGCAGAAAGATCTCTCTCGAAGACATCAGCAATAGAAGGAGAGGCCAAGAATTAAATTTGGATTTATGATGTTTTTCTAGCACACAGTCTTTGGGAAGAGAGTACCCTTCCTTACGAGGGGAGGAAATCAGGCATCTCATTTTGAAGACCTGCCTCTCTTTATCCACAAGCATTGGTAAGCAGACCTTTTAATGTGTCGCTAAGAACCATAGAACTCTTTTGTATTGTTTGCGTGTGAGAGCTTTAGAGAGGACAGAGAGCACAGAAGAGCTGAGGAGAAGACCAGCAGAGCCTGGGGAGGGAGCAAGGGCATGTGGTCTTGAAGCCGGGATGGTCTCAGGTTGCTCGGGTGCGAGTGGCCAGCCGTGCAGGGCCGCGTGCAGGGCTCGCGCAGAGCAGCCAGGGAGCTCTCAGGAGCTGCTGGGCAGCGTCCGCGCCCGTGACTCTTCCTTAGCTTTCATGAGTGAACACTATCAAGCATTCATATTAACATGTTATAAACAAGAGTTCCTCATCATTTTTTTTTTTTTCCTCGTGCTTGGTGTTACCATGCTAGAGAAAATGGGTTATCAGTCAGCTTCTAACCCTTTCGTTCCCATTCTTCACTTTCAAATGTCATTTTATAAGCACTTTTTTATGCTAGGCTTTTAAATAAAATAGACAGCCAGGGATTGGCAAATGGAAGCAAATTACAATTTGAAACAGTAGCATGGGCAGTAAGCCTTGAAATTAGAAAAAGATGTGGGACTGCAACTTGACAGCATGCATACTGAGTGACATGAGGATTTTGTCACCGGTGATGGAGATGATGATATTGTGGCCTCAGAGATTGGCTCAAGGACAGTAATATAACATACCCAGAATGTTTAACACAGTGCCATGCTCTCAGTGAAAGCTGAATAGACGATAATTATTATTTTGTTATGGTGTTAAAGGCTTTGGGAATGATTATTGGTGAACTTGAGAGATAGAAGGATTCAGAAGATCAGAAAAGAAAGTAGGCAACCAGTTACCAATATCCAGTTCTCCTCATACTGGGTATAGGGGATGCTCACACTCCTTCCTCTCTGCATGTGACCTTGTCCTGGCAGATGAGATCCTGTTTCCCTGGTGAGAAGTGATGTATTAATACATGAGTCACTCCCGGGGAAAGCACCTATTAGCTGGTGCCTGCCCCTCCAGTTGGCCCTTCCCAAGGTGCAGTGGTCACAGAAGCACTTACTGACGTGGAGGTGCCCACACCGAGTTGATGGAAGCAGCCTACGATACCCAGCTAACGCAAGTAGACAGCTGTCCTGAGGACTCACACACACGCAGAGTGGGCTGTCCTTGTCCGACAACATACTAATTCACTGAGATTATTTGTTTTTGCAGAACGTAGACTATTTTGATTCATACAACTTATATCTAGATAAAATTCAGCAGCTTATTATAATTAAAATAAGATTGTTTGAATTTATGTGCAAGCATTTTATTGCCATTTACGTTTCATGTTTCCCAAAGTACAACCCAACACACAGTGTGTTGAAGGAAATGGATAAATATGCATAGGTGAAAAGTAACATTTGTTCTTGCATTTTGTGATTTCAATAAAATAGGTGCAGATGCTCTGTTGTACCTAGTGTATCAAGTAGTTGACTTTGCAGACTAATTTTCAGCCTAAGTATGACACTTGGACAAAGAGTACACTGCTCAGAATGCATATTGACAAGTGCCTGATTCTTTCTAGTCGTGATGAATAGAACAGGTTGTCATAACAAATTGCTGTCTTCTAGAATGGATTTTAGGGGGGAAAAAGCCAATAGAGAGAATGTCAACAATCCTTGGACTCTTCAGTTCACAATAAGTAGAGATCAATACCCTTTATTTAAATGGACATGCATTACACCTGCCATCACACTTTCCACACTCATGTCAAGTTGGCATTTCCCTAGAAATTTTTCTTACCAGCATAACAACATTATAGCATTTTTTTTTCTTTCTGTCCTGTAAGTCTGTATGCATGCTATTTCTATAGGAGCTTTTAACAGCTAGTGATACAAATTAAAATTTGAATAAAAGAGAAAGTTATTTTTTGTAATATATTACATTTTGTTATATTTTGGTTGAGAAATTTGAATATTTGCTATGACAAGTAAATTGTCTCAGGTCATTTCAGCGTCTTACATGGAATATAATATACATAGTTATCTGTATTTTACTTGAGCAGTCTAACTGTCAGAGCTTGTAGAATTATTTGTAGTAAATTCTAGCTGATATTTATGTATTATTTAAATATATTCCATCAATCCTAAAGCCAAAATGTGTATTTGATTTTCTTTCAATATCATTGTTATTTACTATTCTCATTAAGCACACGATTTAATGGTCCTGGCTCTGTAACCAAGAACATCTCAAAGTTGTGCTGGCACTTTTCCTTGAACAGGTTGCCACTGTGTTTCTGAGTGCAATGACTTACCAACCTCATATGATCACTCCTGCAATCCCCATGTCTCACAGGAATGCACCATTTCAACGGCATTTGAAGTGAGACTTTGCTGACTTTTAAAACTCTCCCATTGCTCTTTCATTCCTAACTTCCCACTTCTGACAAAGACAGTACATGTACACTTTGATGAGTCATAAGATTCTAAAGAATTTCCTCTGCTCTGTGTCATGAGGGTCACCTCTCATTGTTCCACATTTTTCAAAAATCTATTTTAACCTGTTTCCAGACACCATTGTACCCAAAAGGACTGGGTGTGTGAAAGAGACCTCAGTCATGTGGCCCTGAGGCATGTCCCGCAGAGAACTAGCTCTGCTGGGAATGGTGGCTGGGGCAGGTCACTCCTGAGCAGATCCACAGAGCAGCCCACCATCCTTAAAGGAATGTGACCATGCGACTTGCATTCGCAAATGAAATATGAACATAAATACTGAGTGTGACTCCAGACAGAAACACAAGGGAGTGGTTCACCATGAGTGCGTTCAATAGGGGTTACTTCACCATGGAGTTCAGAATAGCTGCATCAGGTGTGCAGAATGAGCAACAAATCAACAGTTGTTGGTTTAACACATGGACATTTGGGTGTTTGTAACACAGAATAAGCTAGCTGACTATTACTGAAACATGAAATTAGAGAAATAAATTAGTGAAACAGATGTTGATGTCAGTATGTAGACACAGGCATTAGCATAATTCAATGAAAAATCAATAGATTATTTAATGAATGGTATTACCACAGTTGAGTGCCTATCTAGAAGACAAATATAGGGACTCTACACTTACACAAACCTTAACCCATATTTTAAAATGAATTTTAGATGGATTAAAGGTGCTGAATGTTAAAAAAAAATTAAAAGAATTAATGTCTACAGAAAACCTAGCAGAGTAAAAATAAGGGTCAAAGAGACTCTCTTTTTAAATAAGGCTTAAAGCCTAGGCATTTTTATAAGGAAAATTGCCATATGGAATTATATAAAAATGTAAACATTTATATAGCAAAATTTTCCTGAGAAATGCCAGTAGATAAACATGTGAGCTGGAAAAAATTTATTATGCAGATGGCAATGTGTTATTACTTATAATGTAAAATGACTGCTACGAATTTGCAAAGAAGGGAACAAATGATGCAAAGAAACTTAAGCGTAATGATTAATAGAAGTTCAAATCTGAAAGGCCATGAAACATATAAAAAGACCAAATTCAGCAGTACTCAGACAAGTGTAAATAAAAGTAACAATAATTTATAACTTTGCATCAGTCAGGCTGAGAAGAAATAAAGATGTAAAAACTATTTCCAGTGGGCATGTGTGGTAAAGGATACTGTCAAACTTTTTCTTACTAAAGTGGGAAATGATGTTACCTTTTTTAGAAAATAATCTGGCCACATCTATAAAATTGTAAAAAGTTATGTATGTATATTATATAATATATAATATATGTATATACATTTGACAAAGAAATCTCATTCCTCAATTTAGCCTATAGAAATCAAAGTACTAAAACATAAAGAGGTTCCTTGAAGCTTTATTTGATGTGGGAAAATAAATGGACATATGTACATATATAATCTATTCATAAACATATATAGAGAGAGATTAATTCATATGAAATAACATACCAGGAGGAATGCCATAAAAATAATTAATAAGAGAATCATGATGCAAAATATATACATTAATGTATACATTATATATACGCAATATATATAGCATCTTATTTTAATCAGATAATCAGAGCCTGGGTCAACAACTTGGCTGAATCCATTTATGTGGAAAGGATGCCTTCAGCTTGAAGGAGAAAGCAGAGAGAATGAGTTCCTCCACTACGAAGTTGTAACATGAGCCCTTGTCTGCTCTAGTTGAGGTCAGCACACTTCTGCTGGGAATGCTGGCGTCACTCAGGAAGTCCCCCAGGCCCTGTCATTCTGAAGGATGAGAAGCTGAAGAATTTCCCACCATCCTCCGCCACCTCTTGGTTAAGGGTTCCTCTGCACCTCTAGATTTTGCTTGTTTGTCTTTATAGTATCACATGAGCATGAGATGAGGGAGAGGAAAAGATAGACTGGCACATTCCATTTTGTTAATTTGGGTCACCGTGCTCTGGTGAAGAGGAAGGCAGAGTGTATCCAAGTAACAAAGAAAACAAGAAGAAGAAAAACAGACTGTACTAAGACAGGAACACACATGGACACATAAACACATTTATGTATTACTGTATAATTATGAGTGGATATAAAAATTTTTGTAAGGAATATATCGTATCTCAATAAATATTTCCAAAATCGTATAAAAGAGAACAGGAATATAACTTATCCAACCACTATTTATATTTTCCTATATTATAAAACCTGAGTTTTAATTTATAATAATTAATAGATATATAAAATCATAATAGTGAATTATAAAATATTAAAAACACAGATAAAGAATAGAAGAAATTATTTAAAATATTTATGCTACTCAGATTAAATTTTAATTTTAAAAGACTTGCCTTATATAGAAAGCAATATACATATTTTTTAAATATAAGAAATAAAAAAATTGAAAGTAAAAAGTCCTATTAAATGTGTGTATAAGCTTTTCCTATGTATATAATTATTCTTTATGATGGGATCATGCTGTATCTACTCTTTCCAATCTGTTTGACTTTATTTCATTATTCTGCATTATTTTTATCAAACCACTTATCTGAAATTATACTCACTAGAAAATTAGTACTGTGAGATTAGGCATTTTATTAAATACCTGTTTTATTCATTGCTTTACCATTGGTTTCTAGAAGAGTCCTCTGTACAAAGCATCGAGTCAACAAATACAAATTGTGAAAAATAGGGTGTGTTTTTCATTTCGTTTGTTATATGTAGTTTAGTGGCTAAACCACATGTTGAAGATACCTATTTCCATATGGCTAGATGGCACACCACTGTAAGGAAGTACAAATTCTTTTAACTATTGCTCTGGTGTTTTACATTTAATTTTGCTTTCAAAGTTTTCACTATTAAACACAATACTGCACATTCTTGTAGCCAATCTTGGCACACAACCTTTGTTATTTTCTTTGTTTACATTTCTAGACAGGAGATTGATGGGTCAAAGGCAGGGGTGGGAAAACTTTTCATGTTGGAAGGCTGCATTAATTTAGCTGTAATCAAATAAGACCACATTCAAGAAACTTCATTTAGATAGTATTAAAAATGTACATTCTTTTGTGAAAATCTAACTACTATGTACGTAATAACTTTCAAAAATGAAAGCTGTTTGTTCATTTTAAAGTTAACTAACATTTAAATGACTTTGTTGTGTCTGCATTTTGTTGGAAAGCATTTGAATATTTGGTTGCAGCGTGGAGGTCTGCAGTTTCAGTTGACTCTCTAGATGGGTGTCAGTCATTTGTGACGCTAAGAGCATCTTGATTTGGGTTAGGTAGGAGAGTGTAGATTCACAGCAATAAGTGGTTGAAAGCAAGAAAGCATTTTTCGGGCATGCTGCTGAAGGTGTGGGTATTCTACTGTATATTTCCACATTTCAGTTGGATCTTTCTTAGCAACAAACAATGACTTTAAAAGGTCATCTACTGAGAGCTCAATCAATTCTATCTGTAGTTCTTTAGATACCTTGCTGATATCAACTAGGTGAGGCTGAAATGCTAATTTGAGTGTGATGTCATGATTCTCAAAGTCAGTGAACCTTTCATTGTATTCTCCAATTGATAGGTCTATAAAAGCTGTGTATTTTTTAAATGATTTGCTTATACCATCCTGCTTATCAATGACCTTTGTTAACTGAGGAAAATGTTCATCTGAAATTTTCTTTTGAAGAAGTGTTTTGAAAAGAGATAGCTTTTTTCAAAATACTTGGATTTTTGGCCACATCATATATAAATTTAGTTTTACCTTGCAAAGGAATATTGAAGTCCTTTCGATTTAACGTGATATCACACAGAAATGCTGCATTCCTGCCGAAATCTTCTTTCAATAATTCACACTGCTGATTCCATTCTTTATAAAATTTAACTATCTGTTCTCACAGAGATAAAATTTTGGCTAACTCCTGTCACTGCAACAGCCAATGCACTTTAGCATGATGCAGCAAATCCACACTGAATACCTCATCCTTCAACTTTAGCATGCTGTGAAACTGATGATGCCTTGTTGCATTTGCACAAATATAGTTAATACTTATAACTTGTTGCCAAGTGTCATTTAAAATAGTAGCTTTAACACAGAGATTTTGCTGTTGCAAGATATAATGAAAAGAAATGAGAGGATCTGGATCTGTTAATACTTTTTTTTAAATCTGTGCAATAAACCCTTCATGTTTTCCTATCATGGAAGGTGCACCATCTATACACACACTCACTAAATTTACCAAATTCAGTCCAACTTCACGACAACTATCTTGTCAAGATATCTATTCCCAGTGTTTTGTTCACAAGAGGTCCCAAAGCAAGTAACTCTTTGTAGCAAAGAAAATCTGTTATGATTGGAATGAAGTACAAAACTTGGGTGGAGTCAATAGTATCAGTTGATTCATCCAAAGTGATTGAATGATACATATTTTCCTTTTGAGATATTGCATCAAGTTGTTCTATTAAGTTGAAGGCTAATTCATACTGCCAATCAATTGTGGTTGTCCTTGAAAGAGGCAATTGTTTGTACTTTGAAATGTTATTGGGTTTTAAGCATCCTACAACTTCAACAATGCATTCTTTCATAATTTCTACATCACTGAATGGCTTCCCTTTTCCCCCAAGTATATAAGCTACTTTATAAGTTGCTTCAGGGTCATTATTTCCAGGTCTTATTGCTGCTTGAAAAAACTGACTTTGTTTTTGCTTTTCGTCTTTTGATTTCTGTGATACAACCTTTCATGCTTCTTTCTCGAATTTAAAATATTTGTCATCCTTATGAGTATTATAATGCTGGTGAGCACTGAATTTTGTTAATGTTAATATTACAGTATCACAAAGCAAGCAAATCATCTTACCATTAACAGAAACAAGATAATATGGCGATTCCCAATCCTTATTTAAAAAGCTGCTTTCTTCCTTCAACATTCTCTTGGTCTTCTTTAACATGATGGGCTGTTAAGCAGACAGAATTAAAAAGCACTGTTGAACCATGCAACTATTTACAGGTTGTACTTCAAACAGAAACACAGTGCACCATTGTCCAGAGCTGATAACAGACTGGCAAACCCGACCCCCATAAACTCTCACCAACCAGCCTTGTGCACTAGTGGCGCCAGTCAGGCGGGGAAAGTTAGAACTAAATCATGAGCAGCATCGTGGCAGCCGTCAATTTAGCCCTTATGGTTTACTAATAATTCTAAGTGTGCTGGTCAATCTGCAAGAATTATTTAGTTGAAACTTATTTTATTCTTGGTATTTTAAGTACATTCATTTTAAAAATAAAAATATAGAAGATGAACAAAAATGTATCAATAAAAACAAAAGGATTCTTTTATGTAAAATTTGAATTCAGTCAAAAGGCCACACATGGTCTTAAGGCCACAGGTTCCCCACCCCAGTCAAAAGGTATGCATATTATAAGTATCTTAAATACTTTGCCAAACTGAGATCTATAACCTTTTCTCTATTCTATCGGCTTTGCATGAGAATGTCTTGAACCTCTGCCAAGACTGTGCTTTACCATTTGCTATTGTCAGTTTGAAAGACAGAAAATGGCTTCCCGTTTTGTTTATATTCACATTTTTAGGTTATTAACAAGTTTGGACTTATTATAGAATTGTTTTTTCATATCTTTTGCCAGTTTTAATGGAGTCATTGTCTTTTTCTTGCTGATTTTGTGAGGAATTTCAAATAATGAAAGCATTAATCATTTGCTTGTCATGGTATAAATATTCTCTCCAGTTTTTAATTTGCCTTTTATTCACACTGATAATTTTCTAATGATCTTCAAACTTCATTTTTCAATTTTCAGCACCTCAGTCTGCAGCTCATGCCAAGAAATCTCATTTTTAAAAAAAGTCATCCTATTATTGCCTAATTTTTGTTGTGTTTCTTGTACTCACTTTTGAATTAAATTCTTTTGAAAAACATTTAATATCTGTGGATTTTGACAAAGCAGGTGAAGAAAATCACTCATGATACATACTTAACGAACATAACATAGATGTTGATAGAATAGGCCGGGCACGGTGGCTCACACCTATAATCCTAGCACTCTGGGAGGCCGAGGCGGGAGGATCGCTCAAGGTCAGGAGTTCGAAACCAGCCTGAGCAAGAGCGAGACCTCCGTCTCTATTAAAAATAGAAAAAAATTAATTGGCCAACTAAAAATATATGGAAAAAATTAGCCGGGCATGGTGGCACATGCCTGTAGTCCCAGCTACTCAGGAGGCTGAGGCAGGAGGATCGCCTAAGCCCAGGAGTTTGAGGTTGCTATGAGCTAGGCTGACGCCATGGCACTCTAGCTGGGGCAACAGAGTGAGACTCTGTCTCGAAAAATAAATAAATAAATAAATAAGCTGTTGATGGAATAATGCAGTTAGGCAGCACTGCAGCTAAAATCGTGCTGACTTAGAGGTCAAGCCAGCTCAGAAACAGGTAATATCTGTCGCTACCTGTTGAGTACGAGTTGGTATTCTGAGAAACAGAAACCATGTGCACTTTTCCCTGACCGTACCTTTTCTTCCAAATGCTAATTAAAGTCGTAATGACACAGATGATGTGTGTGTAAAATCTGTGGGTGAAACCAAGGTGAGGAGGAGAGTAAATTCACTTTCACAGCAAGATTTCAAAAGGACTCCATAGACTGTGTAACAAAATGATAGTATACTGTGATGCCTTTCTTCCTCAGCTCTAGTGAAACTGCATGATAATAGACACTTACTATTTCCACGTTCCAAAACGAGGTGCAGTCTTAACCAGACTCAACTTGCAAAGGGGTCCAAAGCTAGTTTTGGAATTCCTTAGCCCACTGCCCTATGGAGGATGCACAGGGGTGGGAGGGAGAGATTAGAAAGAGCATTTCTGTAAAGAAACCTTCCCCTCTGTTTCCTCTACAGCCCCCCTCAGCCAGCAGTGCATTCTGTACACCTTGTAGGGGGTTCTGTGCATTATGAAGAGGGGTTGTAAGGAAACTGTTGATATGTGTACAGTGGAATGTAACTCCTGAGAGTGTAACGGGGCATGCGTGTTAGCATTTTCTGTTTCAAGTGAGAGAGAACTTGGATTCATCCTAGATCTTGTCCCTGTAAAATACTTGCAGTGGAAAGCTGGCCCCAACTGACGCATGGCCCACAAGAGGCTGAGGCACAAACATGGCTGGGTCAAGGATGCTGAACGGAAGGTGGGCAGGTGCCCTGCAAAACTCACAAATGAGCTGTGAGGATGAGACAACTGCTCAAGGCCCAAGGCTGGACAGTGGCACCTTTGAATGCTAAGCAAGCCCAGGGAGAACCAGCTCCCCACTCATCCAGTGCTTTTCTTCCTCTCCACTGTTAATCTTAGAGGAATCAGAAAACACAGTTCTTAAATAGGGTCAGGGAAAGCAGACCCCGCACCCCTTCTGTAACAGTGGGATTCCTGCCTTCAAGTCAGCCTAAACCAATAGATTTAATTTCCAATTAATATGGAACATTTTCTTTTTTTAACTATAATTAGACATTTAATTATTGAACTGAGACGATTTGTGGAGGGATAAAAATGATTGGAAAACTGTGTATCAATCACTGAAGAGTAAGCTGAAAAAATTTACCCTTTTCATAAACTTCATCGACATAAACTTCATTCATGTGGACGAGAAAAACTTGTCCCACAGAGTGGGTTTGAACGCTCAGTGGGGAGAGAAAAATAGCAATTATCCTCTGATCCACTGGAGATCCTTTTTCTTCAGTGTGATGGATAGGATTATAACCATAATCAAACCAATAACAATATATTCAGAAGAAAATATTTCAAGGATAGCTATGGTATCAGACACCTCATTAGTGCAAAACAAAAATGTAGGGAACTTTATTGCAGTCTGTGAGTGTGTTCATTTAGGGGTCATCGCTGAACTGAACAATCATGATTTGCATACCTTTCTGTTTATCTGTTATAATTTAATCAAAACATTGAAAACTTCTCTGCTTTGACAGGCCCATTTGAAAACGACTTTACCAATTTCCCTTTGAAAACAGCAGCAGGCTCTTAACTGACCACACCTGTAATGCACCTGCTGCAATCTGAACTGGCTCCAGGCTCCGTGTGTGGGAGACACTCAGATTGAGGGCAGCTGAGGGCCCTGTGCAGTGACCACATTCCTCATGCCTGGAAATGTCCGGAAGTCTCACATTGAAAAGGGGATTCTATTCCAAAAAAGAGTAAAAAAAAAAAAAAAGTTATAAAGTTTCTTATCAGGGACCTTACAGGCATCTTTTCCCAAATCATACCTGCTTCATCAGAATTAAAATGCCAGAAGAATCTGGAGCAAAGTTAAAGCACCTTCTCTCTCATCCAGACATCTTCTCTGGGCGATCAGCCCTGACGAAGTGCAGCAGGAGTCCAGCCTTCCAGAGCATGGTCTATAGCCACAGCCAAGGAACAATGCAGCCCCAGGACAGAGAAGGAGAGGGGCGAGGGGAGAGAAGGCCTGGCCCTGACTCAGTCTCCGGTATTTCAACGGATTGCATGCAGAAGCAGAACGGAATCTGTATCTCTTCTGTGATGCCAGAAATTAATATATTTCAATCAGGAAACAATGCTACTCCTCTAGCTTCTTTTTTCTTTCGAAAAGATATAGTGATTTCTCATGAAATATGTTGTATATGTTAATTACTGTTATTTAAAAATATATTAATATTTAAATTTCTGTTTTAATTTCTAATACAGTGAGTATTGATAAATAGAATCCTCACAAACAGAAGCTTCTTGGTGTTCTCAATAACTTTTAAGAGTGTTACAAGGCCATGGATCAAAATATTTGAAAAGTGGCACCCCAAACACATCACGCTTCTCATGCGAACGAAATACCTAAAGCGACTCTCTTCCAGGAATGTTCCTTAACCAGCGCTCCTCAACTTCTTCCAAATAGCCGACTCTCAGATAGTTAAGACCCAACTTCTACAGCTTCTCTTGCAGAAAGCCTCACTTTCATCTTCCCCCGAACAGCAAAAGGCATTCCTCTTCTCTGTTTTTTAGCACATTATTTATAGATTAATCACTGTACTTATCAACATGTGTTTCAATTACTGCTGTGTTGGGCTGTCTACTCCGCAGGGCCAAGCAATGCCTGATGGTGCTGCCTCCACGGCCTCAGGGACGGGAATTAGACGTTCCCTATCCCTGCATCATCAGTGTCTAGCACAGCCCTCTCCTTACATGTGGCATGTGCTTTAAAATATTGCATAAAAGTGTAAATCTATTTTTTGTGGAATTTCAAAATAGTCTGAAAATGATGATGGGCATATTATCACATTCGAGATATTTTTCTCTCATCACGGTTCTCATTCCAGGAGAATGTGGTTGTATCATGATATATTTCCAATGTTATCTATAGTATTAAAAATGTGTCAAAGAAGCCATTATTTGAAGCCTTGTACCCACTGAAATGTTGCCAATTTCCTGTAATTCTGTCTGAAAAGCAAAGTCTTACTCTGTCAATATTTCCATGTTGCTACTGGTCGACCTTATGTTCACAAGGCCTATTTTGATAATGGAATGCATGGAACTTGGTCTCTTTGGCATTTTCTTATCATTGTCTGCAGTTCATTTTCCTTATTTTAATTTTTCTTTTAACCTAACCACAGATCGTTACAAGCAAAATTACTGGAAGAACAATTTCAATTCCTTATTTTAAAAAGTGTTTTTACCAAGTCTGTTGCAGTGACATTGTTTAAGTGTCAGCTGTATTGACAACTACCCAGAACCTGCCATCTCAATGAATTTGTCCTTCACTGGGCACTCTAAAAAATGTCACTGCTGACAGCATGCACGGCAGCTATTTCAGTAGAACAGACACGCACTGTTTGGAGCACCGTGGTAGCCTGGGCTCTGAGACCTGTCATATTTTAGGGTCTGCCTCTTGGATGGCTGCTTTTCTTGCCCAAAGTGAATCATCCCTTCTGACCGTGCTGCCTGGCAAACTAATACACGCCTGATGCTACCGCTCCATCTGAAGACATGGTTCCCTGTGCCATGTGCCATCTCTTCAACGCCTCCTTCCTGAGGTGAGCCTCCTTCCTCTAATGATGCTCAGGAGTTGCTCAAATGTCACGCTGTCAATCATTCCATTCCTGGGCCCGTATCAGGATGCCCAGCCTGGGTGCTTCAGGACCTCCTCCCTATCCATCTTCCCCTGCTCTTTGCGATTAAGCTTCATGTGTAAGGGGCTCTGATAAAACTTCTTAAGAAGCTGAAGGTCACATCAAGGCAGAGTCAAGTCTTGAAGTCAAAAAAGGTTAAAAAGAACGTTTATCTTTAATAACTTTACTTGGATAGTCTCTCTAAGCCTAGTTTCCTAAGGATGTTGGATGCCAGAGTTTCTTCAATGTATGTTTTTCATTTCTTAGATCTTTTGTGAGTTGTCTGAAAAGGAAAAGTATAGAGAATCATCTTGTGGCTGCTGTAAAACCACAGTATCACATAACTTCAATATTGGAAAAAACGTGTGTCATTGACATATTGAAAAAAGAGAGATGGGGAGGAGAGAGAGAGACAGAGGCAAAAAGAGAGAGGGAGAGAGAGAGAGAGATGTGTAGCAGGGAAAAAATAAACAAAATAGCTTAAATAACTTCTCCATGAGGTGGTTTGGTTTGTGATTTGCAATCTTGATGGAAAATGTTTAGTTTTACATTATTGTTCAAAAATATAATTATGCTATATTTCAAAATTTACATAGTATATTTTATGAGTTTTATAGGGTTTCCTCCTGGATATTTAGACCCTATATGTAAATCTTCTGGGTTACATGTGACTTTTTTGTTCAGTTCAGTCTGTGCTGAATGTGTGAGTGTGTGCATATGTGATCAAGAGCATCTGATTGAGAATCTGAAAGGCGTTTACATTCTCTTCTATTTTATAGGCAGCTTGTTTATCCAGTCTTGGCGTTTTCATATGTAAAATAGAGCTATGAATGTCACCATCTTCCCCTGAAACCCTGCATTGCCTTTTAAAAATACCAATGTATAAAAATTTATATAAAATTATATATGTTTACATATAATCATCTATAATAATAGATATAGTAAGTTTAAGGAATTAGTTCTATATCCAAATGTATGCCACAAATTTACCACTTGGCTTTCAAAAGGCACCATACAAAGTGATATAAACACCGGGACTTTGTAATATGTTTTAATGTTGTTTCTGCAAAATTCTACTATGCTATCAGTAGATAGGCCCTAATGTAACCCCTAAATGTACTCAAGTGTTTATATGAAAATAACTAGTGAGGCAGAAAATTGCATTTTTATAACTCTGGAAATGATGATTCTGAAAATCTGTAAACCCACGGCCATTATAAATAAGAAAGTCCTAGAGATAATTGCAGTATGTTTGGATACATGTAAATCTAATGAATATCCATTTCAGGTTCCTAATAAAATTCCCAAACTACAAAACTTCTTCTCCCTTCTCCAATAAAATATATGCAAATCTAATATTTTTAGGAACCATATATAAACGCTGGTTATTTATTAAAATTTCAAAAATTACCTTGTGGAACCATCTGAATCACCTCTTGTAATTAGCTACCATCATAAAGGCTCATTAGTGCCCACAGGACGTTACTATCAAAAGTGCAACTTAAGTAACTTTGTTACATGAATATGTAAACAGAAATGTCTTTGGCTGTCAGTCATTGGCAGGAAGGATGTTCACGCGGCTTGGTCGTGACTAACCCCTCCAGAACCAACGGGTCCCAGCTTTTCTTCTCTGGGAGCCTCCACACAGCACCCAGGAGGAGGAGCTCCACTCCTGCCTTGGATCACTTCAGCTTCTCCCCTCTAATTTTCTCTGGAAGATGGAAGACAAGCGGACACAGCTACAGCAACTTGAAGAGAGGGGAGAGCAAACAGATAAAGAAAACAATCCAAACTAACATACAAACAACACACGACAGGCGTGAATTCCAGAAGTGGTAGGAGTGGTTCTGATCAGTCTGGTTCTGATTGTCTTAGGGCCTCCAGGCCCTTTAGAAGCACAAAATGCTTGAATTTAGCTATTTGATTCTGGATCCTGAGGTAATGTTGATTTCAGCCAGAGCCAATGTGAACAAAAGAAAGAATAA
>CAUYRT010022151.1:0-33620 GCA_963574885.1 Lepilemur ruficaudatus
GCGGGTCAAGGCACCTTGGCTTGTTTGCAAGTCACAAGGTGTCTTGAGGCCGATCAACAAGAAACAATCCGTGTGAGAACAGGTGTTCCGAGAACTGCTTTGTCTAAACATGGCTGAGAGATGACCCGGTGTCCACTACATCCCTATTTACAGATGATATGATTGTCTAAAAGAAAGTCCCATGGAATGAACACATGGACAGTGAAATTAAAAAATACAATGCCACTTTTATATTTGTTCAAAGTAAGTGAAATATTCAGGTTCATATTTAACAAAACATGTTTAGGACTTGTGCTCTAAAAGCTACAAGTGCTATTGAAAGCAAACGACTCAAAGACTTCCTAAATAAATGGAGACACATACAATGCTTGCATTGGAAGAGTCAACATAGCATAGATGTCGGTTTTCCTCAAATTGATTTACAAGTTTAACACAATTCCTGTCTATATCTCAGCAACAAGTTTTGTAGATATAGGAAAGATTATCCTAAAATGTTTAAGGAAAGACAAAGAATGTGTAAGATAATTTTGAAAAAGAAGTATAAAATAGGTGAAATCTGTCTACCCAATTTCGTGATTTTTTACATGCCTACACTAATCAAATTGTGAGTTATAGGCAGAGAAACAGACAGATAGATCAATAGAATGGAATAGAAAATTCCGAAAGAGACAAAATTTGCACAATTATTTTTGACACAGGTGCACAAAAAATTAAATTGAAAAGAGAACTTTTTTAGCGGATAGTATTGGAGCAATTAGACATACATAAAAAAAAATATGAACCCTGATCTAAGTCTGACACCTTATACAAAAATTACTGTAAAATGGACCACAGACATATTTGGAAAACAAAAAGTATAAAACTTGTAGGAAAAAATTAGGAGAGAAAAATCAGAATGTAAGGTTAGGCAAAGAGTTCTTAGATTGACACCAAAGGCACAAAATATAAAAGAAAAATTGATAAATTAGACTTCTTCAAATTTAAAATGTATTCTCTTTGAAATAACTTGCTAAGAGGACAAAAAGAAATCTACAGACTTAGAGAAAATTTATGCAAAACACATATCTGACAAAGGATTAGTATTTATTATATATAAATAAAAATTCAAACATAAATAAAAATGAAAACAAAATAAAAACATATCCTATTACAAAAGAGTCAAATGAGATTGAGAGAAATTTCAAGGAAAAAACTATCCAGATGGCAAAAAAAATCACATGAAAAGATTCTCAACATCATTGGCCACTGGATAATTACAAATTAAAACCAAAATGAGATATTACTACATGGCTATCAGAAGGGCTAAAATAAAAAAATAGGGATAGCACCAAATGCTGGTGATGACGCAGAGAAATGGGATCCCTCATTACTGATAGAAATGTAAAATGATGCAGCCATTCTGAAAGTTAGAAAAAAAGAAAAGAAAGCATATCATAACTAACATAAGACCCAGCAACTACATTCTCTGCCATTTAGAGAAACGAAAATATATTCACACATAAACATGTATACAGATGTTTAAGTGATAAATCAAAACTGAAAATAATACAGATATCCTGGCGTGAATGGTTAAACAAACTGATACATCTGTGCCATGAAAATCTACCTAGCTGTAAATAGGAGCAGATTATTGATATATGCAAAAAACTTGATGAATCTCCAGAGGACGATTCTCAGTGAAAAAAGCTAATCGCAGATATCACATACTGTGTGATTCATTTATATAGCATTTTTAATGATGAAATTATATAAACGGAAAACAAATGAATTGTTGCCAGGCATTAAGGAAGCAGGTGGCTATCAAAGGGCACCATGAGGGATCCTTGTGGTGATGGAAACACTCTCCCTTTTTCTTGGCTGTATCAATGTCAATATCCTAATTATGATTCTGCAATTACCTCAAAAAGAAAGGTTAATTAAAAACTACAGTGAGACTTGGGAATACAAAAAGTGTTATCATGCCAAATTTTATATACATAAAGTCACTTAATATAAACTACAAACATAAAGTAGTATATTCGTTAATATAGTTAAGTAATGTCTCCTATATTTAGCCAATGAAAATGATCAAAGTCTTTCTTTCTTTCTGTTATTAATTTTTTGTAAAAAGTAAAAATGGCCAAACTTTGCTAAGTGTTATGTGTCAAACTCTGTCCTACGTGCTTTATCTACAAATATATATTTAATTATAGCACAGTCTTACGGGGCAAATATTTTACTCCCTCCATTTTACAAGGCAGGAAACTAAAGAGCAGAGATGCAATGAACTTGTTCATAAGTCAGGGGTATGTGTGCACATAAATCTACTAATTTTTCTCCCGTAATGTAGAGCTGTTAGTAGATATTATATATGGTATCAATAATGGATGATAAGTCAATCATAGTGATTATCATTTGAAAAAGTAGCAACAGAACAAAAGCCATTTAAAATTTGTTAAATATGTCTAAGAATGTGTGCTTATGAACAATTCCAGAAAAATGTGCAATGCTGAGTCTGATTTTTTGCCCTACAATATCACTTTTCATGAGTCAATCATTACTGAATCATATAATTCCTACTAAAAATGCTTTATAGTATAATCTCTTCTACTTTGAATCCAGAAGCATATGACAAATAGTAGCTATCAAGTATTTTATTCATTATCGTACAGCAAGTGAATGAAATTGGCACATTTGCCAAGCCAAAGAACTATTTTTTTATGGCTAAAATCAACAATTTTTTAGTAGCAAAATTGGAAATTATATGAGACTCTATGGGAGAAAGCACAATATTTTGATTTAATTAAATAAAAATCATTAACATATTTGAGATTCTACAGGCACTACTAGATCCTTGAAAGTATGTAAAGATAAATTGGAAGAAAAGTCCTCCTTCATACAATAGTCTTAATTTAGTATGAACATGAAATAGGTAAGACACATATTATATAAATATCTTCCAAAAGAGGAAAGGTATATATGAAACATAACTAAGAGAAAAGGAAATCTTTTATGAATGAATTTAGAATTTTTGCATCTTATTAGAGCCCAGATTTCCTCCTCACTGAGTCTGGAAACTTTTGATAGTCCCGAGAGTCATATATAAACTTTTGTGACTATTAACGTTTGGTAGGGTGAAGTTCACAGCAAGAGTTGGAGGATAGATGAGATCAGAAAAGCCAGTAGATGACATGGTCATTCCACTTTGATGTGCAGTTCTTTCCAATGGTCTGTACCTGCGACTCTTCTTCACAGGACTCTCTCAGCCTTCAGAAGGGTTAGTGAGCCCTCCTCACGAACTGCTATAGAGAGCCAGAAGTAATTGACACTTACGGGAATAAGTGAGTCCAGCTCCCTTGCTCCCACAGGACGATGCTGAAGGTAACTTACACCAAGTATTTCCCTAGCCTGAAGACTTTCCTCTGTAGAACTTTGGAAGGAAATTACACTCCTTCAAGTCTTTTTCTCTTCGCAGACTTGCTTCTTTCATTTCTTCAGTGGTTTCTCTAGGGAGAAATCTCTTAATAAATCACATGAACATAATGTATACTCATTTCAGGGTCTGCTTCTGAATAAAGCCATAAAAGATGGCTCTTAGGATTACAATGAAATGGTGGGCTATCAGTATTCTGAGATAGAATTAAAAGGATAAGCATTTTGCATCGAAAGAACACCATATACTCAGGAAAGCATGGAGCATTTTCAAGAAACAGTGAAACTTCTGTGTGTTGAATACAAGAGAATGTTTGATCTACTAAGGATGCTCATAACAACCAGATGAAGAATTTGTCCTTAATTCAGTAGGCAAAATTGAATCTAAAAGACTTGAGCTTGCTGAGCTTAATGATGACCATAATTTAGGAAGTTAGGATTGTTTCTAAATACAGAATTTAAAGAGGATATATACCAGTTTCCTCGGGCTGCCACAACAAATGACCATAACTGGGTGAGTTAATATAAAATAAATTTATTATCTCACAATTTTGGCAGACAGAAGTCTGAAATTAGGGTATATGCATGGGCATACTTGTGCAATCCTTTCTTGCATCTTTCAGCTTTTGATGGCTGTCAGTATTCCTTGTGGCTGCATTATATCAATCTTTGCCTCCAAATTCATAAGTCCTTCTCCTCTTTGTCACCTCTTCTTCTGTCTGTTGGTTCAAGGCATGAGGAGCCCGAAGAGGCTGAGCAGTAGTCTCAAATTCCAGTACAATGGTGCAGCCCATTCTTCAAACCTCCCAGCTCTCATAGGACTACTTATCGTCACTATTTCCTTCCCTTGTTTCTTCAGCCCTAGGAGTAGGATGGGCTTCCAGCTGTACAAATCACTGGGTATTACAATTTTCATTTTCTATCCATTTAATTCTGATTTCATCTCATCTTTGTAAGTAGTTCTTTAATTAAAGTCTATGCATTTTAAATATTCCAGATTATTTTTATAAGATCATGACCGAGACAATGATTTACTAATGTAGTATAGTATTAACATAACAGAGATAAATGATTCAAAAATTTTGGTTAGGATTAAGTATAAATAGGTAATCAGTTATACAAGCAAATATTATTTTTGTTTTAAATCTGAGTATATTTGATCTGTTTTAAGATCTTTAAAATGCCTTAGAGATTCAGCTATTTTAGAATTTAACTTATAGTTTAAAATGTTTTAAGGGGATTTAATTAACTAAGTTTGCAAATGGTATTAATTGTTCAACAGAATTTAATCTTTCAAACATAAGTTAATTGAATATCAGTCAAAGAATAAAAGGAATTGAGTACTATTAATTTTCAAAACATACAAGAATATAGGGAAATTCGCTAGATTTGTAGAATATATTTAAAGTTGCAAGAGAAAATTGGTTATTATGTTCATAATATTTATAATGTTCCTAATTTTAAAAAAATGATTATTGATTAGTACACACAAAAACTCCCTTAGATATTAAATACTCAAGATGAAATGTGAGTGCTGCAATATATCTGTCCTAATAGTCAAAACTCCTCTAAAGCCTTTATTAATATAATTATAAAGTTAATGGTAAAATTGAATCAAAGGAAAGAAAAAACATTCTTAAATATTTTCCTCCCTTTTTTAAAAGACATTGAAATAATCCAATGACTTTTAGATAAACTAAATGTTATTTTAATGGAGAAGTTAAGTAGAATCACTTAAATTGATAATATAATGTTATTATCACATTTCGATCTGCATTATTTATTAATCTGTCCAAGATAAAGTAACAAGGTCAAACTTTATTGTTGAAATAATTTATAAATTTCCAAAGCTGAATTAATTGTGCAGCCAAATTTTCAGTAATGGAGCTGATATGTTTCCTCATTCTCTGGTTACACAGACTGTTCAAGGTTTAAGGTTGCTTTCCATTTTGTAGATCTGTGAACAAACATGTAACCAGTGTAATTCTCCATTCTTCACTAGCAAGAAAATGCCTTAAAAAAGACATCCGTTTCTCTGTTCTGAGCAATTTTGATGAGGATAAGAAGATAAAAGTTCATATTGCTATTTGTTACAAAATATTCCTCAAAAAATTCCAGAGTTTGTGATTATAGTATTTGAATTTTTCTCATCATTCAGAATTAATACTCCATATTTACTTATAAAGCTTCATTCTTAACTCTTTTTTGTAATTTTTAGTAAGAAGATATTTATTTTATTTTTAGAATGTTTAACTTTCTGTGTATTAACATTGTTTTAAATTATCCTATTTAATTTATGATTTTTATTTTTTAATATTCTCATCATATTTTGCACCCATCTTTCCATTAGATTTTGCTACCTATAATTTCATGATGTTTTGAAATTTTTTATAGCTTTTTGTGACTTTTAATTCACTTATCCATAATCTCCTAATTTTTAAATATTTGTCTTGAGCACTTAATTCAATTTCATGCATTTTATATTTTGCCAAATTATATTTTCTTTCACATTGAAAAATTTCTTTCCATTTATTTTGATTATAGTTTTGCATTCACTTTCAAAAATAAACGTTTGTTTTTAGTGAGTTAACTTCTAAAGAATAGGAAGACATTTCTCTGTATTAGGATGAATAATTCTCTCTTAAGAGATTCACGTTTTGGAAGGAGTGAATGTTATTTTATGGTATAGAGACTTTATGGATGTGATTAAGATATGGATCTTGAGATGGATTATCCAGGTGTGCACAATCTAATCACATAACTTCCTTAAAAGTGAAGGGGGAAAGCAGAAATGTGGGTCAGAGAGAAGAGAAGAAAGGAACAGAAATTTGAAGTATGAAAAGGACTCAACCTGTGCTTGCTGGCTTTTAAGAGGGGAGGGAGAAACATCAGCCAAAGAATAAATAAGGATACTGCCCAGAAGACGAGGACAGCCTTCATTTGGCTTCATTTGGCAGCCAGCAAGGAAACAGTGATATCCATGGAAACCAGTATTTGATTTATATACTACAGAAACATAAAACAATAAATCTTTGTTGTTTCAAGTTGCTGAATTTTGTTAATTTCTATAGCAGCAATAGAACACTAATACATCTCTAAAATTTCATTTTTATCATACACAGAGTACAAAACAAAAAAGAAAAAAGACAAAAAACAAATAAAACACCTTTTAAACTCTAGCTTCCTGGTGCATGCCTCACCACTAATCTGGCCCAAATTCCCATGGGGAAACTTCTTTGACATTTTCTTTTTATATTCTCCTCATGAATATAGTGAACATTTTTTTTTTTTTTGGAAAAGGGTAATTCAAGTTGACATTATTTATTGACCCATACAATGAAACAGGAATTTTTGCTCAGTTACATACAATAACCTACCTTACTCTTTTTTGACTGTCCATTTTTCATTTATCTGGTTAGGTTTTCCACTTGGTTACCATTATATTTCCAAATAAGACAATTAAACCTTAATTCTTTTCAATTTTATTTTAGACAGTGTTTTTTTAAAACCAATTATTTTATTTATTCATTTATTTTTTATTTCAGCATCTTACAGGGTTACAAATGTTTCAGTTGCATGTAATACCTTGGCCTCACCCAAGTCAGAGCTTCAAGCATGTCCATCCCCCATTAGGTGTGAGCATACATAACTATCCCCTCCTCTCCCATCCCACTTGTCCAATACCTGATGAATGTTACTAATGTATGTGCACATAAGTGTTGATCAGTTAATACCAATTTGATGGTAAGTACCTGTGGTGCTTGTTTTGCCATTCTTGTGACACTTAGTAGAATGGGCTCTAGCTTCATCCAGGATAATACAAGAGGTGCTAGATCACTATTGTTTTTTGTGGCTTAGTAGAACTCTATGGTATACATACATATACCACATTTTATTAATCCACTCATGTATCGATGGGCATTTGGGTTGTTTCCACATCTTTGCAATTGTGAATTGTGCTGCCATAGGCATTCTAGTGCAGATGTCCTTTTTATAGAATGTCTTTTTCCTTTGTGTAGATGCCCAAGAATGGTATTGATGATCAATTGGTAGTTCTATTTTTAGTTCTTTGAGGTATTTCTATATTACTTTCCATAGAGGTTGTACGAGTTTGCAGTCCTACAAGCAGTGTCTGAGTGTTCCTATCTCTCCACATCCACAACAACTTTTATTGTTTTGGGACTTTTTGATAAAGCCATTCTCACTGGAGTTAAGCGATATCTAATTGTGGCTTTGATTTACATTTCCCTGATGATTAGAGATGTTAAGAATTTTTTTCACATATTTGTTGGCCGTTAGTCTGTCTTCCTTTGAAAAGTTTCTGTTCATATCCTTTGGCCACTATTTAATGTGGTTCTTTGATTTTTTTCTTGCTGATTTTCCTGAATTCTATATAGATTCTTACTATCAACCTTTTATCAGATGTGTAGCGTGTGAATATTTTCTCCCATTCTGTAGGTTTGTTTGCTCTCATGATAATTTCCTTGGCAGTGCATAAGGTTTTTAATTTGATCAGGTCCTATTTCTTTGTATTTGTTGTTGTGGTGATTGCCTTTGGGGTCTTCATAAATTTTTTTTCCCTCAGTTGATGTCTGTAAGAGTTTCTCCAACATTTTCTTCTAGAATTCTTACAGTTTCATGTGTTAGGTTTAAGTCTGTTATCCATTATGAGTTGATTTTTGTGAGAGGTGAGAGGTGCAGATCGTGTTTCAGTCTTCAACATGTAGTTTTCCTTACACAGTATTATATTATTACGCCTGCCATTCTACTCATTTCTTCTCTTACTGAACAAGCTATAATAGTGATAAAAAAAATAGAGCAAAGAAAAGAGGTCAATAAAAATTTCCTGTATTTCCTAGAACTTGCCATTCTGTGCCTCTATTCCAAAAGCCCCAATGTTTCCGTGTTCTTTTATTCTTCTAAGTTTCTATTGTATGCTATAATGCACACCTATTTTATCTTAAGTGATAAAATAAATGATTTTTGATGCTTGTGATCAAGAGTTTCAATTAGTATGACAAGAAAAATGTTAATATCTTCTAAAATATATTATATCTTCTAAAAGTATATTGCCATTTTTATTAGCTAATTAGAGATGTGAAGGCCATTATGTTTCTATCTCCCTTTTGTATTCTGTATTGAATACAGGGGAACTAAGAGAGAAGTAGTTTACTTTTGTAGCAACTATATGCTTTCCCTTCATTTTGTCACTTTGTTCTCTGATCTTATCACTGAATATTCGTGTTTTGTATTTTAAGCCACCTCAACTACTTTATTTTACAAGAAAGTGCATAAATTAATATAAGATGCCCATTTCTACTTTATTGTTCTTCTAATTTATAAAATAATTAAAATTATAGAGTACAATCACTACTACCTCTCTGTTTTTATATTATGTTATTAATGGTTGAATATAATTTTGAGATAAAATATTAATTTTCATTTTCTATTTCTCAGAACTCTGGGTCTTTGAGGAAGTGTTTTAAGAGTTTCAGAATATATAATAAAATAGTGTCTGACAAATAGTTAAATTACTAATGAACAACTTCATAATTCTCTTATAAACTGGTTTTCCTTATATAAAATTATGTGAAAAAAATGTGCTTTACTAAAAATATTTGATACTCTGCAATAGGAAAGAGCAAGGACATTTCATAGAATTCTATTATGAACAATAGTCCAATGTTAGTGATATCCTCAGTTTAGGAAAAACAAATTATTTAAGATCAAGAAAATTTTCAACAATATCTTATTACCAAATTGATTATCTAACAAACCCAAACTTTTGTGGTATATATTTAAGTCAAACTTAACTCTATATGTTAATGCATTATTAATTTTTCAAGGGTATGTAAATTTTATACCAGAAACTAATCAATATTTCTTACAGTCCTTATATAAAAAAAAACAACTAAATTTTAAGCTTAGCAACGCCTTTTCTGCATGCAGCAAAAAAAAAAAAAAAATACAAAACGAACAATTTATTAGTAATTTTATAATCAGGAATACACTTCACTAATTGTTCTGGACTCAATATAAGTCAGCATTTTTGTCACCATACCAAGTATTAAAGCACTTACTATAATCTGGGGTGTTACAATGCGTATTTAGTTCATTTGTGATAGGTTAAACAGGAAAATTCCCTCATTATGTTACTTGATTTTTACTGGTTTACACATGGCTTTTCCCTGCATGTTACTGTGATGTACCGCCAAGTAGTAGAAGCTAAATGCAAAGTACAGTAGCAAAATGGGAGGCAGCATGAGGTAGAGTTCTGTACCTAACACCATACTTTCCATGTTCTTGCTGTTGGATACCCAACCCTGTGAATCTTGCATTTGTCTTCATTACTGAGTAACCACAATCTTTCTTTACACTCCTTTCTATTACACAATCTCCATTTTTTTATTCTTTAAAGTTGTGTTTACTGCAGTATTTTAAAATTACTTATTACCAATTTAAAACTTTTTAACTGTGTTTTTGATAGAACTTTAGTTACAAAGCAGCATTTGTTTGGAGGGGATTTCCCCTAACTTTATTTTCTCATAATTCCTTTATAGTTACTGAATGCATATATCATGTTATAAAGGAACACCTCTAATATTTTAACTTTTGGTATTGAAATGCATACAATCCTCTGTTCTTGTGATATCTAGAAAATATATATATCACTGCTCCTATTACTACTGTACTACCATCACCATTACTACTATTACTACCACCTAATTTGTGTTGTCATCACCATCATCTCCAATACCTACTATTTATTGAGTCACTACCCTATTCTAGGTATGCATGAAATATTTTAAGACATTATTTTATTTGTTGATTACATAAACTTTATAAGACATTATTTTATAGATGGAGGGATTAGAATGTAGAAAAGGAAATCATTGCCAACATTTACATTGTAATAGATTAATAAGCAAGGCACCAAATTTTGATTTATCCTAAATCAAATGCTCTATGTGATGTTGTACAACATATGTTGTTCTGTCAATTTCTTATTTTAGCCTCAATAAATGTAAATATATCAGATTTATTTCGTAAATGGTATTAAAAATAGCTTTATTATTTGTGTAGCAGGCTTTCAGTTTGAGCTTTAGTTTTCTAGTAACTTCTCAGCAGATTTTAACAAATTCAAAGCGGCTCAACAAAGTGGTTTCATTGGCCTTAGAAGAAGCCTATTTGTATAGGGGCCAAGGATCATCCTGGGAACAAACTCAACTAAACATTGAGTACAAACATGTACAAACTCACTTATACATTTGAGTGAAGCTTTTATATAATTATTTACTGATAATTTCTGGAAAACAAAAAGGGACAATTAAAAAGAGTGTGTTTTTGTATGTCTTGTGAGAAAAGATGCTGAATCATTTCTTTGCTTAGAATCCATCCTAATGGAAAGGGGTCTAGGATTGTTGAGCTTGATCCATGAGAAATGTTTTAGTTGTCTGAGGAAGGAGTGATTCTGTGTATTACTTTAGTTATTTGAATTTGCACCAAGTAGAGCAACAACAGCACCTAACACATGGTGCTGTGGTCATTATAACAGTCTGGGACACTGAGCCAAATAGATCCACTTAAAGTAACTATGAAACATGGTAATGTAACAGGCATACGGTAGAAACCGATTTGTTCCTGAAGACTGAGACATCTTAAGAGATTTGGAGAAATTCTTAATAGGATAGGTGGGCTGCAGGTATTTTGCTAAGAAAAAATGTATATGAATAATTAAGGATATGAAACAAGGGGGATTTTTAATGACTTATATTAAGCATTTTAATATATATTCATTGTCATCTAAATAAAATATTTTTGTTAGACAGTGTATGATTTACTTATAACCTTATTGATATCTCAAAAAATGAAAGTAATCTTAGGTGGTGCTCATAGAAAGATAAGAATAGTAACCTTAGTTACCTTCTTATTAGATAAAACTGTGATTTTATATCTAACTTATTCATAATAGGATTAAGTATTTGGGTTTTTTAACAATGTGTTGCAATCTAATGATAAACTACATGTGAATGTAGTGGAGAATGGAAATGTAGTATAAGTCATGAAGTTATTCAAGTCTTTTTCTTGTCAATAAGGTAAATGAACAATAACAATACAAAGATCAAAATAAATTCATTTGTTTGTATTTTCGCAAAAAGTATATTTGAAACAATTTTCTTTAAGGATTGCTCTATGATTTTGTAGTTTTTATCCATATGGCTACCTTTACTAAATTGACCTGTAAACAAACTCTCCTATAAGTATTATGGACTTTCATTAATGAAACAAAGTAACATACGAAACTTACTTTCCCACTGTAATATATGATCCCCTGCCCCAATTTTTTTTTTGTCACTGGCAACAGAACAGTATTGTGATCCTTGAACATAAGGGAACAAATGAAGTGAGCACCACTCTCACCCTAGCAACCTGCCTAGGAACATTTTCCAGACCATGGCTTAGGAAGGTGGGACTCAAGCACCAGCAAGTCTTGGTGAGCTGAGGAGGGAGAGATAACATGCAATCCTGCTGAAGTATTAATAGTCAGGATATGTGGTGTGGTGCGAGAGAAGAGGGGGCATTCTAGGAGGTATCTTAAGAAGTTTGCTCGGGGGTTCTCCTTGTCAATGACTGAGCTATATATGCCAAGGGCAAGGACCCACAGGACCCACAGTGAATACTTGATACAGGCACTGGAGATAATCAGAAATACAGGGATTTTGCTGTGCCAGTATATGTTGGAGTTTCTCCCCAACCAGATTAATGAGATTTTGCTGAGCACTTCAAGGCTTCCACATGAGAGTCCTGAAAGGTCAAACATTACGAATGCAATCTCTAAAGTAAGTACTATTCCCTCACACTAAGGAGACAACAGAAATAAAATAAGAAAAGCAAATAGAGACAAAAGCATTAAACCATTCTGAGAAGACCAAGATGAACGTCAATACTTTTTAAAATTCCTGCTATTACTAAATTCCATAACTTTTAAAGGAAAAACATATATTCAATATTCACTCAAATGCATCAATCAGAATGCCAAACAGACAATAAAAAATTGCAAGATATGCAAAGAATCAGGAAGGTATGATCCATGAGCAGTAAGTAATAAATCAACAAGTAACTGTAGACTTTCTCCAATACTCTCTGTCCTCATGACTGCTCCATCTCTGGTAACTGCGGTGACTCACTCATTGTCTGAGCTGCACTTTGTTCCCTGGTTCACAAGCGGAGTCAATAGGATAGAAATGACATATGCTGAAATCACACGTCAACTCTAAGTCTTATCATTGTCTTTAGTTCTAACTTCTTTCAAGAAGTTACTTTGTCCCTTATTTTTTAGTAATCCTGCTTTTGAAAAGATACTACCTTCTAGATGCTCTCTCACAGAAACTAATCTACACATCTGTCATAAGCATACTTCACAGAAAATATGTAGCAAAAAATAAATAAAATACTAAAATAAGTTTGATACATTCTATTTTCTCCCATTAACATATACTTAAAATGTATGCTTCATCACTATTTTAAAATAAGCTTAGATCATCATGCCTAATAAGAAAATATAGCATATTTTACTACTATTTATCAACTTAAATGTCATAAAATATTTTATCAAATACTTATTTACATGTCAGAATATTAATTATTCTTGTAAATAAGAAGCAATATTTTTTGTCTGTAAATTTCTCTCCTGAAGTCACGTATCTAAAACTTAATACATGAACACTACCAAGGCAACAAGCATTAAAGTTCCCAGTCTGTGGCACAGGCTACGTAAAAGTGAGAATCATTTGTGGTGAAGCGGACACAACAGATGCATTCCTAATCTTTAAATTGCAGTTGTGATAGTGTGATCTTGAAATTGATATTCAGTTATAACTTCAAGTACTTCGGGCCATCTCACGATTTGTAAGAACCAAATTATTTTCATTATATCTTTTTATGCTAGTATTTTCTGTTTCCTGCAATTCATTCTCATGCAGTTAGGAATCAGGGTAATCCTAATATATGTAGAATAAAGGGTTGCAAAGTATGCTGTTTGAATGGCTTAGAACAGGGGTGGGGAACCTGTGGCCTTAAGACAACATATGGCCTCCTAGATCCTTAAGACCCTTAAGATCCATTTGGATTTAGTCAAAAGGCTGCACTTACGGATCTAGAAGGCCATACGTCTTACCATTTATTTTTTAACTCTCTTTTTCTCAATCATTTTAGTCAGTATCAACTTTTCTAATCAGGAAATGGATAACCAGGGAAGTAATTTTATAGACGAGCCTTTCAAATATTACTCTATGTATACCCATGAGGAAATTCTTTACTTGTCAATACTTATGAGATAACCAGAATGCCTTTTGAATGCTAAGATTGCTCTTTTGCTCATGGAAAGGTATGCAAAGAAAAACATTTTACCACTGCAGTAATATTCTGGGATTATTCACTGAAATCATTAACTGGCAACAGAGGAAAATGGATATTTGTAAGTATCACAGAGCAAGTGTTCAGATTTTTTAAAAAGTGGTACCTTATAAGCAAACTTTTTCTTGAAATGTCACCAGTGATCACCTATTTTTTTAAATTTGTTTTTCCCATTGTTATGAACTTGTTACTCTCGCCCAGCTGTACTGACAGATGGTTGGTAACTTCCTTACTATTATACCTTGAGTTACTGCCAAGTGTAATTCCAAGGGATCGGGGTGTTCATAAATACCACTGTGATGTACTAACATTAATGTAGCATTAGCAAGGTTTTTGAGTCCTTAGTGCACAGTATATTGAAGCTTAATATTATTATCAATGTACTTGGAAAACATAGTTTAGATTACATAGTTATTATATCAGCAGGCAACTGACTAAATTGTAATCAAAAAGCAATAAACAGGGGTCAAAATGGAGGCCGGGGATATAACAATTGGTGTCCTATAGGATTAATCTTAAACTCAGGCTTTTATGCTTTCATCAATGTCCAGAATGATGGATTAGAGAGTATAAAAATTCTGCTTGTACATCATGCCACATTAGGCTAGGTTTCACTTTGGATAAAGACATTGGAATTCAAAGTGTCCTTCATAAAAAGAAGAAAAAAATATATGACTAACATGGTGAAGGTCAATATAATAATACTGATGGTGAAGAAACAATCTACTAAATTGAAGAACAATTGTTGCTTCTATGATATTACAAAAGAAAAGAACCACATTATAAGTTCTGCAAAAAGTTTATTACGAATATTGAAGACACAAAAATTAATGAATAAAGCTGAGAAGGCAATTCAAAGTAAAATGAGCCTTGTTTGTTATTGAGGCTATTAGCTATAGGCATCTTCTTTTGACTTAAAATATGTTAAATATATATTTTAAAGAATTTAAATGCAGATTTAAGTAAAGAAAAAATGAAATAGGGAGTGCATGCTAAGCACATATGCTGTTTCCCCATATATTTAAAACCCTAAAAATGCAGAGGATATATATTTTGATATAAATATAATGTATCCCTGGCTGAATGACAAACTATGGTGATTTCATGAACGATGACAGTCAAAGGAGATTGTATTGAAGAAGAATTCAGAGCCTTAAGTGTGGACAGACATGGACCGAAGATTAAATAGTATACATGTGATTCCAGGGTTACAGAGGTAAGTGATAGACATTGTTTGCTAAAGGGAGCTTTTGGAAAATTTGTTGAGGTGGTGGATCCATTTTTACCTCTTATATCTCTTCCACATAGGTGATACAGACACGGACTTTTCTCTCCTCTAGGTAGGGCACTTGAATCATAAAGAAGATAACAGTGTCCATAACCAAAGAGGAAGGAATGGATATGAACAAGAAAGTAAGCAAGTGCAGATCAAGAAGAATAGTGTTATAAGAGGAGGAAAGAAATGTTCAAGGATTTTTTTTTATATGAATAACCAGGTCATCACATCCAGCAACAAGACCAGCCCTTCTTCCGTTATCACTGAAGTCAAGATTCAATATATCCATGACTAGTTAAAATGTGACCTCATAAGAGAGGCCATTTTTGCCCAACTATCTAAGATAGACCACCCCCTCCTATAACTGTCTACTGTGTTGAATAATTTTATCAGAACATATCAGTATTTAAATCATCTAGTTTATTTGTTTATATCACACACAAGCAAAAACACACACCACATACATAAACACAGGGGTATGTATATCATGAAGTCATATTAAAGTGTTCAGTTTTAAGAATTTTTTTCCCAAAATATCAGTACATTTCTAAAATCTTCATGATGGTGTAATTAAAGTTAAAATTGACCACAGGAATTAAAAAACATACACTAATAATAACTTGGGAATCAAAGAAAGAACTAAATGGGGAAAAGAATGTAATTTAATAATAGTATGTTTCAAAATGTTTGTGAAGCAGTGAACAGTATTAAGAGGGATTATTGAAACCTTTAATGCTTATGAAAGGCAAAAAATATTAATCAGCTAATTGTCCAAATTTATGAGTTAAAAATAAAAATTATAAAAACTCAAAGAAAGCAGTTAGTAGATAATAAAAATAATGTTTCAGGAGGCAGTAGATGTTATAAATTATAGTATAAAGCACTATTTGCAAGAAATTAGTTACTATCAGGGAGCAATAAGAGAACTATGAGAATACTCTAGGTCTGCAGAAGTAAACCCAAGGAAAGAACAATAGAGGGTCCCCTCTCTGAGGCTAAGATTCAGACTTCATTGGGGAGGATGTGCTTGGAACCATCTCTGGACAACTGAAAGAAGTTTACCAGGTTGCTCCAGGTTCCACAGTCGGTGGGCTTACGCTGGTGGTCAGAGAACCATGAGCTGGGCTGCCCACTGGGGTGTCAATGAAACTCAACAGGAAGCTGGCAATGAAGGGGTCTTTTGAACTAGTTGGGAAGCCACCTGTGTTACGTGAGTAGGTGAGGTGAAGAAGAGTAGGGAGAAGACTGCTGAACAGGGAAGCCAGCGAGGGCACCCATGGAACTTATAGTGAAGCTGGCTCTGTGGTGCTGCTAAACATATTGTGGGTAAGAATCACAGTTGTCCTATGTACCAGCAAAGCACCTGCAATAACCAGAAGCAAGAAAGCACACTAAAATCTACAAGAGAATCCTCTTCCCTCTGAGTGTCTCTCCTGTGCCCTCTGCTTACAGGGCTCTGAGACAGCTGGAAAGAGAGAGTTTCCAGATTGGTTGAGAAACTAAAGACTATTTAACAAATGATGCTGGGACAATACCTTATCTATACATTTAAAAAATAGAAAAATAAACTGGTTCCCTATTATGGCTCAAATATGCAAATCAATTCTAGATGGATTATGAACTTAAATTTGCAAAAGCAAAACTTTAAAGTTTTAGAAGAATATGTAGGGGAATATGAGAATGGTTTTATAACTTTGTGGTAGAGAAGAGTTTCTTATATAAGATGAAAAATGCAGACTTTACAAGAAAATATGGATATATTTTACTACATTCAAATTAAGACCCCTATAAATATGATTTGCAAATAGATATGAAAGTCATAATATAGCTGATAAAAGTTTAGTGAAAATTAAAGAATTCCTATAAATCATTAAGAAAAGAAAAAATTAAATTAAAATTGACAAAATTCATGAAGACATTTTATAATAGAACAAAAGCATATGACCAACACACATTTTATAAAAAAAACACCAATATACTTTTAAATAGATGCTTTGTTAATAGTCAGAAAAACAAAACTGTATAATAACTTATGCCCAATATATTGCCAAAAAATACATAGCTTGATAATACAAAAATTTTGAGAGGGTTTGGATTCACTGGCAATCCTATATATTGCTTTTAAAAATTGGTACAATCATTTTAGTAATAATAATGTAAGTTTAAATATTTACATAGCCCTCTTTGCAGAAATTTTCTCATTTGGCTTTCATCTAAGAGAAACAGTACAGTCTCAATATTTGTAAGAGTCAAACATTGGAGCAACCCGAATGTTCATCATTTCAAATGAACAGGTGAATGGGCATAAATATATATACATATAAAACCATTCTTATATTCCCCTATATATGTATAATAGCTATGAAAATAGACTACTTTATATGCAAAAGCATGGATGTATCTAGGGAACTCTTATATAAATGTGTGTATATGTATAGTATATGGTATATATATGAATATATATAGTATATAGCTGCAGTCCCCAAGCCCTGGTCAGTGACCTGTTAGGGACCAGGCTGCAGAGCTCTGCCACCCCCTGCCATCATCCCACCCAAGTGGAAAACTTGTCTTCCATGAAACTTAGGAATGTGGGGTGGGGGCGCACAGCAGGAGGTGAGCAGTGGGTGAGCCAGCCAAGCTTCATCTGTATTTACAGCTGCTCCTTATCCCTCACATCACCACACACGGTCTGCCTCCTGTCAGATCAGCAGCAGCATTAGATTCTCATAGGAACACAAACCCTACTATAAACTGCACATACCAGGGATCTAGGTTGGGTGCTGCTTATGAGAATCTAATCTGATGATCTGAGGTGGAGCTGAGGTGGTGATGCTAGCGCTGGGGAGCAGCTGCAAGTACAGATTATCATTAGCAGAGAGATTTGGCTGCACAATAAATGTAGTGTGCTTGAATGATCCCCAAATCATTCCCCTTCCCCCATCTGTGGAAAAATTGTCTTCTATGTCTTCCATGAAACTGGTCCCTGGTGACAAAATAGTCGGGGATCACTGTTATATAGGATATATATAGCATATAGTAAATAAGGTATATAAGAACACTATAGTATGAAACCAGTTTGTGTCAAATTCAAGAAAATATACAGTACATTTTTTAGACATATTTATATATTATATATAACATGTAATAACAAATTTAAGTAAAATAATAATAATAAACACAAAACTCTGGACAATGCATATATTCAAAGGAGAAAAGGATGAACTAAAGGAAGAATATATAGGGAGATTCAAGTTATTGATAATGTCTAGTGGGTCTCCATATGTTCATTGTATTGAACATATGTATATAAATATATGCTTAAATTATAAATGTTTAAAAATGTATATTTTAAAATTATATATTTGTATATTTTACATAATTATGCAGGTATAAGTTATAAAACTATATATTCAAATATATAATAAAGAACATTGAAAAATTTTGCTTATATTACAAATTGACATGCTCAGTTACACATTAAACAATACAGAATTGTCTGTTCAAATCATTTACCCAAAAGGTATTTATCCAATATTTTCCAAAACAACAAGTGTTGCAGTGTTAACACTCTTGTCTTCCTACTTCATTCTTTTTGTTATTTCTGTTAAACTGATACTAAAAAATAAGATGTTTTCTTATCTCTTAAACAAATAATACAACCTTACTACATATGTAATATGTTGGTTTCAAGATGCCAAGGTAATGGCACTGAGTGCAGTGTTGGGAAAAGGTGTACACAATCAGCTCCAACAGTTATAAAGTGTTAGGAGAGATTTTTCTGGTCCAAATACATAGGGCTTCTTACTTCCTTTGGCGTGTACACAATTATTTCATAGCATGGATATAATAACATTGTAACCATATCTATGTTGATATACATTGTGGTTGTTTTTCTCAATTTAAAATGTTTGATGCATTTTACTAAGAACACTTTCATTTTGCATAGATTTCAGGATCAAAGGATATTAGCACGTTAAAATAAAAATAATGTACATAATTTTCTAAAAGGTAGCAGCAATTTAGATCTACATATAGCAATTTACGAGAGTAACGTTTCCTATATCCTCCATCACAGATGGATATCATTGAGCCAAATGTTTTACAATTTTATTTTTGCTTTGATTCATAATCTAAATCTTTAAAAAAATCTATTGAGAAAAATTCTACGGCTCACCAGGTGGTCCAACGTGGTGAATGTTGTATATGAATATGAGCAGACTGTGTATGGCACTATTCATGGATGTGCTATAAATTACTGAGAGAGAAGAATTATAATTTCTAATTATGATGGTCTATGCAAGTTTTTCTCCCTTTAATTCCATTACTTTTTTCTTTGTTATTATGTGGATATACATTTAAGATTGGAATTTCTTCCTGGTGAATTGACATTTACTGTTGTATAAATATTTATTTCTAGTAATATTCATCTCACAGTCTATTGTATTTAATATTACAATTTGCCACAACTTTCTTGTGCTTAGTATTTCATGGTATACCATTTTGTATCTATTTTAAAACTACCTGTGTCTTATTTTTAGAGTGCTTTTTATAAATAAGATGTAGTTGATCGTGCATTTTTATCTGATTCTTGAAATGGCTATTTTCAGATCATTTATATTTATTGCAATTTTTGAAATATATGGGTTCATATATATATATTTAATTTTTCATGTCTGTTCTTTGTTCCTCCATGTTTCGTTTCCTGCCTCCTTCAGATGAATTGAGTATAGTTTTAGTTTCCCATTTTGGCTCCTTTCTTGATATTTTAGTCATGCCTCTGTGTGCGTGTGTGTATGTGTGTGTCTTCATCTGTTTTTCTGTGGTTATTTTAGTAGTTGTTATAGGTATTACTGTATGAATTTTAATTTATCATTTTGACATATTCTATTACTTCTTGAACAATTAAAAATTTTAGAATAGTAAATATTCAAGTATTATCCTTTTAGCATTTTTTGCTCTTAATGTAATATATTTTCTTGATAAACCATTATACCCCACATTACATTTTTTCTATTTGTATTTATGCAGTCACTGTCTTTGAAAGAAATGTATAAGCCTATGTGTGTATGTACATGTACATGTATATGTATATGTGTGTGCACTCATGTATATGTGCGTGAAAAAATTAAGAAGTCTTTATATTTCCTTACCTTTGTATCCGTTCAGGTGTTTCTCATCCTTTTCCTCCAGGACTGGGTTTCATTCTACTTTTCATTTCTCTTAAGCTTAAAAATTTTCTTTTAGCATTTTTCATCTTAAAAGTCTGCTGGAGATGCATTGTTTCAGGCTTTGAAAACATCTTAATTTCACTGTTGGGGCTGGGTATATTTTGTGGAATATCGAATATTTTCTTCTGTTGCATGCTTTAAAGATATGATTTCATTTTATTTTGCTCTTTACTGTTTCTAATGTGAGCTCAACCGTTCCTTTCATTATCAGTTTCCTGTATATGATGTTTCTTTCTTTATTTTCTTTCTTTTTTTTTTTTGGCTGCTTTCAAGATCTTATCTTTATTGTTGACTTTCACCAATTTAACTATGTTTTTTCTAGATGTCACTTTCTCTTTCTTCATTTTGTTTGGCAATTGTTGAGCTTCTTATATTTGTCTTCCGTCAATTTTGGAAAATGGATGTTATTTTTTCAAATACTTATTTTGGCATCATTCCCTTTCTCTTCTCCTCAGTTATCACTTATACATACATCACATATTAGACCATTTGCTATTTTTCCACAGATATTGGATCTTCTTGTTTGGTGATTTGCTTTTTGTTTTGTTTCACTTTTTATTGTCTCAGTATTTTTTATTGATCTGTCCTTAATTTGTTCCTTCCTTTGCTGAGTTTGGTTGTTGATAAATCCATCACAAGAAATCTCCATTTTTATTTTAATTCTGACATTAACAATATTATTTTTTAAATTTTCTATCTTTCTAATGTGACTCCCATAAGTTCGTAGCCGATGTACATTTTTAGTAGATCCCTTATAGATCCTTTAACCATTATATAACAGTGTCTGCAGTTCTGTCTGATAATTCTAATATCTAAGCCACATCTTGCTCTATTAGCTAATTTGATTTTGAAGATAGGCCACTTTGTTTTGCTTCTATATTTGTCTCTTTTTTATGATTGAACATTAGATATTATGTGTAAAGGAACACTGGAGAAGGAATACAGAATATTTATGCTGAGAAGAAATCATGTCCCTTTTTTGGTCAGGCCACTGGTGTCAATATAGTCTGTACATGAGTTGGTTTTGACTTTGCTGTTACTCTATTTAGACTCAGTTCATCATAGGTTTAAAATGATTTAAGTGTGGAATTAGAAATTATCCCTTAACAAGATTTGGGATCTGAGTGTCTGTAGGTTTGATCCATTTCCCTGCCCTGGTAGAATGCCTTTATAGATCCTACACAGCATTTAAACCAATTTTAAAATGTTTTCTTTTTGTCTTTTTGTTTGTAGAAAGCAAATTGTATACAATTTCAAATACCATGATATTAGAAAATAGCTACGTTGTTGCTGCAGTTACTAGATGAAAGTGTCAGGCTTTTTCTCTTAAACTCTGAGAATCTCTGCAGTCTCTCTCTCTCTCTCTCTCTCTCTCTCTCTCTCTCTCTCTCTCTCTCTCCCCCTTCTCACTATGTATACACACACACACACACACACATACACACACACACACATACACACACACACATATACATACACATCTACATACAATATACATATATATTCCTTCCCAAAGGCAGCCTGCTTTAAACTGTATTAAAAGTGAGTTTAAAGCAGGGAAAGGAAAATGTCTTTTCTGAAAGAGAGATGATACCTGCCAGGACAAATAGAAGATTGAATTGAATTGAATTGAAAAGAATAAGTTAGTTACTTTGAAAGGGTTTCTTTAGTACAGCTTACCATTCTTCTTGTCTTCTGTTGCTATAGAATGTTTTGCTGAAAAGGGGGGAGTTCATAATAATTTGCATTTGTATTACTCTGTTTGAAAGCTGTTGGTGTTTTGGATTACTGGAGAGATCTGGGTGAGATGGCAGAAGGTCTGTTCAGTTTATTTCTATCCCAGGGAGCATCTTTATATATTTCTCTTTTTAAATATCACAATGGCACTGAGGAAAGCTTCTAAATTGCTCCATGAGGGAAAAGGGGACCACAATGCCTCCATAAGGTGCAGTCATTACAGAATAGACCGGAAATTGATTATAATAGTATTGATATTATATGATTAAAAAGTAGTGATTCCAGTGAGAGCATTATTTGCATTCTCTAAAGTATAGAAAAACCATCCTTACCTTTCTGTTATCCCTGAATCCAAATGTGTACTATTTACCTGTATTTAATTAATTATCTCTTGAGATGGATGCAAAAATAGCTCCATGGAATCAAAGAGACAAAACCATCACTCTGTTATGTTCTGAGATGATTATATATATTTTTAATTTGGGAATATGTGGCTGCATCTTTTATCCCACCACTATACTCTGTTTAGATCTTTACCCAACTCTTACCCTACTTTATTAAAATGATTTGTTTCCATGTTTTTCCTCCTTCATTTCTGGAATGGTGTCTTATTCATCTTGGAATGTATGCTATGTGGATCAGGAACTGTGTGGGCCTTGGAAATAAAGAGGTGAAAGGAATCTGACCTCAAGGAATTTAACCCTGTGAGATAACGGTATACATCTCTGTTATTTACCAAAGAATTCCTGGGCATTTCTATATTTTGATTGCAATATTTAAAAATAACCATTGAGTTGATTGATTTTTCCTTTTAAAATGTCCATGCAGGCTTGATATTCAAATGTTAGAGGAAAACAATATAATAGGCACAGAGCATGCATATATATATGCATTATAATGAGCATAAAACTCTTTACTGGAGTATTCAAATCTGACCTACTTTTGTGAATGTTCAACTTATAGGTACCACTTAACTTTTTAAATTTATAAATGTGATTGCAATAGTATCAGACCTATTTTATTTCAGCCATATATAGATTCAACATCTGAGTTTACTTCAAATCTCATTTCTCAAATCTTTAAACTATTTTCAGTCTCAGAAAAAGCCTTTTCAATTGTGGATATAACAAGTTGTGTGGGAAGTATTGCCATGATTTTATGTCACCTCAGAAATGCTTTCTATCAGTTCTCAATTCTGAATGACACTACGTGTTAGTCTTTTGGCATGAGGAGTTACAGGCATGCCAGTCACAAAGGGGAGAATAGTTTATGCAGAAGTCCTGAGACTTCTGGACAAACTTTTTTACTTTATACTTGGGCATTTTTATTTCTTAAATTAATTGAGATTAATTAATTTGTGTAATAAAAAACATAAATTTTCCTATTGTCCTAAATGCAAAGAGTATAATATTTATTTTAGAACTATAGGAGAAATAATAAGCTCTTGGGAAAAATTCACCTATATTTAAAAAAATGTATTTTTAACGCCATTATATAATTACATATATTTAAGGCACTTTGGAGATTATAGAGTGTGTCTCAGATGTAGCAATATTTTTTTTAGTGAATTAATATGTCACTTATGAAACCACCTTATGAAACAGTACTGTTGCTTTACCTGTCTGAGTACCTCAATCCATGCCATATCAAAGGTTGAACTGAATTAAATTGAAAAGAATAAGTTAGTTACTTAACAAGTATTTACTTAATCCCTGGCTGTTTTTGGATTTTCCTTTGCTTCCGTATTCAATATGGGCTACTTAAAATGCCATTATGTCAATTCCTATTACTCTGGAATCGCCAACAATTTCTTATGAGTAATTATTCTCATCTTATCCTCACATTTATTTGTAAAACAACTTGTTCAAATAACAGGAAGTTGAAAATGTTAACTCAATATACCTGGCTCTTCCACAGTCATAAAACAACAACATGGATAAACCTAGAGGACGTGATGCTAAGTGAAATAAGCCAGTGACAGAGGGACCAATACTGTAAGAGTCCATTTATATGGAGTATATCAAATACTCAATTTCATAGATGCAGAAAATAGAATGGTGGTTGCCAGGGGCTGGGGAAGAGAGGAAATAGTTGTTGATCAAGTGCTACAAAATTTCAGTTATACAAGAAGTTCTAGAGATCCGCTGTACAAGCAAGTGCCTTTAGTTAACAATATGGTACTATGCATTTAAAAATTTGTTAGGGGGATAAATCTCAAGTTAAGGGTTCTTACCACCAATAAATGAATAAATAAATAAATAAACAAACAAAAAATCCACAAAAAAACCACAATACGCACATGCAAAAAAACACACAGAGAGACATGAGGAAACTTTTGGAGGTGATGGAAATGTTTATTATCTTGATTGTGGTGATGGTATCATCAGTATTTGCATATGTCCAAACTTATCAAATGATATATTAAACATGTACAGTTTTCATTATATAGCTATTATATATCAATTGTACCTCAATAAAGCTACTAAAAACATTCCAATATCTGAGATCTCTTTTAATAATTGACTGCAGATCAGATCACACAGTATATCCTATTGACTTATTTAAGATGTCTTTTTATCACAACTTATATTTTCAAGGATATCTGGCACAATATATACATTGCAGCTTATAATTGTGGAATGAAGACCACCAGTTGGTACTATACACAAATAGGGTAAACTAAAATGTGTATGAATATTTTAAATTGGTTTAAAATATATGCATTACTAGCTTTTCATGATTTTGAGGCAAATAATGTTGGTCGATTTAGACAATACTTGTAATATTTGGTATCTCTATAACCTTTCTTTAATAGAAAAGCTTTTTGGAAACATTGTAGAATTTACTTACTGTATTATTTATTTTAAAGTTTTGGGGCTTAGATTTATTTAGTAATTACCTAATATAAACCTTAAATATTAATAAAATGAATCAGGAGAACACAACTGCTTTACCAAGTGACTCTAAGTAGTGAATTGGCAATGTAACACAAAATAAGTCAGTTTTTTCCCCAAATAGGTTTTGAACACTTGAAAAATCAATTTAACATGTTTATAAGTAAATTTTAATAATTTTTATTGATATTTTAACACCTGGTTTTATAATAATTAGATTCCTTAGTATCAGATAATCTAACAGATTAAACCAATAAATAAGTGGGCATATATCATAGGTTGATACCTGGTAAAAATGAATTAAAAAACTGTAAAAAAGAAGATACATGAATTTGGATTCAAGATTGGGTTATAATTCTGATTCCTAGAAGAGATTTGCGCAAAAGACTAAAAATAATATTACTAACACAGTGTTTAGCACAATGTGCACTAAATAATGATAAACATTTTAATATTACTAGTGATAAAAATACTATATTTAGAAACATTTTAAAGCTCAGTCTGTGGATTACAATAAACTGCCAACAAAGTATTATTCTAAATTACATGAATAAATTTAACTTTCAGAATCAAAATTACTCTAACTCTCTAGAGTCCAAGAAATTGAAAAGCATGAGTCAACACAATTATTTGTTAGTAACACAATTACATAATGGAGAAAGAATAGATTTAGTAACTCAAATTAACTAAAATAAATAATTTGAAAATAATTTTGAAAAGACCTACACAGGCATGACTCTAGTTGCCCTTTGTCTAACTACAAAAAAGAAGCATTGTTCTTTAACATGCCTTCATGACCTACCTGTCCATTGTAGTAACAAAGATTCCTGAATCTAACCTCAGATCTACTAAATCAGAATTTCTAGATGGTGGGCCTTTGGAATATGAATGACTAGCTTCCAAGATGAATTTTAAGTTCATTAAAATTAGAAACCTTTAGCTCTATTTTTCCATTCATTTGTGATATATGTAAGTGTATGAGGGTACGCATATATAAATATACATGTGTATATGTAAGTCCTAATTTGTTTTATCCATTTAACCTTATTACAACAATAAAATGGCAGGGATCAACAAAGAGAAGAATCAGCCAAGTACACAGCAGTCAAGAACTTAGACGTGCATAAATGGTTATTTCAGGATCCCCAATATTGGCTATGCTCTTTTAACTACTTTACATCCTTTACCATCTTCAGAAACAGCTTTACTTTGACAGCTCCAGTTCGATTATCTTCACAACCTATAAAAAATATTTCCTGATTTTGCAATCTCTGTCCATTTGAGCTTTTTTCTCATTGTGCACTATTTTCTTCTGCTCTATGATAATCCATCATATATAAACTAATCTCTTTACTTTGAACTCCTCCCACAAGACACTTGTTTGTGTGGTGTGCTTCACTGGGTTTTATACAATATAAACTCAAAATCTACATATACTCATGGGAACTGTATATATCCCTGTTCTTAAAATTCTTTTATTCATCTTTCCACTGGATTTGATTGTATGTTCATTCTCCTTATCCTCAGTTTCTCTGAAGATTTTATTTTTATTTTACTATTTTTATTAATATTATGCAGAGCAAATTATCCCATATCTACTCCATATCTTGAATTCTATCTTTAATTACAAAATCCCGATTGAATTTGTGCAGCTATGAAAAACAACCTAACATACACAATATAAGGCCATAACTCAGATTTCTACCATACCATGGAATCCATTATACCACACTTTCCATACCCACCGAAAAGGGATTGGCCATAATTGACAATGACTTTAAAATTTCAGTTATCTTTTTTCTTCTCTAGTCACAAAAGGGATCACACTATGGAGATTCAGTTGTTCATTTAAATATTTATGCTACCCTTCTAGAAAGCAGAACTAGCTATTGTTCAATTCGGTTTTATTAATAATTTTTAACCACTTTTGTGCATGTGCACATGTATACCCGCACACGCATACCCCCCCCACATACACCCATCCCTGTAGTCAAACTAGGAAATACGGTATGTATTTGATTGGATGAAACACATTTAAATGGAGTGAAAGGTAAGAGGACTCAATGTAGTCTATTGAAAATCTAGTTCACAATTCACAGACTTTTTGAAATTACACCATTTACTTTTCTTTGCTAAATTACAGTTTCCTCATTGGACAGATGTAGTAATACCTGCCTTGTACAATAAGTACTTAGCAGAGTTCCTGGAATACAGCAAGTGGACAATATAATGTAGCTATTCTATTATAGAATTTGAGAATTAAAGTAACTTAAATCTTATCAGATATAAACTCATCATTTTATATATTAAACAGACCAAGAGAGACGCATTCATTTGATCAAAAACATCTATAAAAGAAATGAAAAGGAAGGGTGTTCTAGCATCAAGAGCAGAAAGTGGAAAAACCTTTGGTGAAGATAAACCAGGAGTGAGGATCTTGCAGCCTTAAGGCCACCTGTGGCCTTCTAGGTCCTTAAGTGCGACATTTTGACCGAATCCAAATTTTATAGAACAAATCCTTTTATTTTTATTAATATGCTGTTGTTTGTCTTTTATATTTTAACTTTTCAAATGGATGTATTTAAACTATTAATACAAGGAATAAAATAAGTTTCAACGAAATGATCCTCCTAGATTGACCAGCACAATTAGAATGTTAGTAAACCTTAAGGGCTACGCTGATGGCTTCTATGCTCATGATTTAGTTCTAACTTCCCCCGCCTAACTGGAGCCACTACTGCACAAGGCTGGTTGGTGAGGGTTTATGGGGGTCGAGTATGCCAGTCTGTTGTCAGCTTTTGACAGTGGTGCACTGTGTTTCTATTTGAAGTGGAACTTGTGAACAGTTGCACAGCTTGCCAGTATTTTTTAATTCTGTCTGCTTAACAGCCCATTATGTCAAAGAAGACCGAAAGAATGCTGAAGGAAGAAAACAGATTTTTTAATGAGGACTGGGAATTGCAATCTTATCTTATTTCTGCTAAAGATAAGGTGATTTGCTTGCTTTGTGGTAGGGTAATATCAACATTAAAGAAATTCAATGCTCATCAGCATTATAACACTCATAAGGACCACAAATATTTTAAATTAGAGGGAAGAGCATGAAAAGTTGTATTGCAGAAATTAAAAGATGAAAAGCAGAAGCAAAGACAATCTTTCAAACAGCAATAAAACCTGGAAATAATGCCACTGAAGCAACTTATAAAGTAGCTTTATATACTCAGAAAAGAAAGGAAGCCAGCCATTCAGTGATGTAGAAATTGTGAAAGAATGCATTGTAGAAGTTGTAGAATGCTTAGATCCCAATAACATTTCAAAGTACAAATAACTGACTCTTTCAAGGAGAACAATAACTGATTTGCAACATGAATTAGACTTCAACTTAACAGAGCAACTTCATGCAAAAATTCAAAAGGAAAATATATATTATTCAATTATTTTGGATGAATCATCTGATACTACTGACTCAGCACAGGTTTTATACTTTATTTGGGTCATAACGGAAGATTTTCTTTGCTGTGAAGAGTTACTTTCTTTGGATACTCTTGCAAACAGAACATGGGGGATAAATATCTTAAATAATTTTCAAGATAAATATCGTGAAGTTGGACAGAATTTGGTAAATTTAGTACACATGATGCACCTTCCATGACAGGAAAACATGAAGGATTTATTGCACAGATTAAAAAAAAAAAGTATTAACAGATGCTCTCATTTCTTTTCATTGTATCTTGCATCAGCAAAATTTCTGTGCTAAAGCTACTATTTTAAGTGGCACTTTGCAACAACTTATATGCACTATTAACTATATCCCATGCAAATGCAATACCTCATCATCAGTTTTGTAACATGCTAAAGTTGAAAGATGAGGTGTTCAGTGTGGATTTGCTGTATCATTCTAAAGTGTTTTGGGTATCACAGGGACAGGTGTTAGTCAAAATTTTCTGTGAGAACAGATGTTAAATTTAATGAAGAACAAAGTCAGCAATGTGAATCAATGAAAGAAGATTTCTATAGGAATGCAACATTTCTGTATGATATCATGTCAAATCAAAACAACTTAAATATTTCTTTATAAAACTAAGTTCTGTATTTGGTCTATAAACTTAATACAGCACTAAATCTATATATGATATGTGGGGAAAAAAATCAAAGCACTTATAAAAAAGCTATCTTTTTTTCAAAATACTTTTTGTTCAAAAGGAAATTTCAGATGAACATTTTCCCCAATAGGTAATTGGTGAACAGGATGATATATGTGAATCATCTGAACAATATGCAGCTGTTATAGAGCTATTAATTGGAGAAGTCAATGAAAGTTTCTCTGACTTTTAGAATCACGACATCACACTCAAATTAGCATTCCAGCCTCACCTAGTTGATATCACTAAGGCACCTAAAGAACAACATACAGATGGAATTGATTGAACTCACAGTAGGTGGCATTTTATTGCCACTGTTTGGTGCTAAGAAAGATCCAGTGGAAATATGTAAACATGCAATAGAATACTCATGCCTTCAGCAACATGCTCGAAAAATGCTTTCTTGCTTTTCAACCACTTATTGCTGTGAATCTACATTCTCCTACCTAAACCAAAGCAAGATACCCTTAAGGTCACAAATGACTGATACCCATCTAGGGGATCAACTTAAACTGTGGACCTCCCTGATGTAACTAAATATTCAAATGCTTTCCAAGAAAAACAAGACACAACAAAGTCATTAAAAGGTTAGTTAACTTCAAAATTAATAATTTTCATTTTTTGAAATTATTAAGTACATAGTAGTTAGCTTTTTACAAAATAATGTACATTTTTAAGTATATCTAATTGAGGTTTCTTGAATGCAGCCTTATTTGATTACAGCTAAATTAATGTGGCCTTCCAAAATGAAACGTTTCCCTACTTCTGGGATAAACCATAGTGACAAACTGAGAAGATGCAAACAGTGGAATGTCTGTATTGTGAACTGATACCACTGCAAATATTACTTCTAAGGCAAATGCACTAGTGAAACAATTTTAACAACTTTTCACATCTGAATTGTCTTGACCATTTCATCTTTGAAACTAAAACAATCTATCTCTAGTGAGGGGAATGAGAGTTGGCAGTTTGGAGAGGAAGAGTTAGCAACAGTTTAATAGAGAGACACTTCAGGACAAGGCAGCCTTCAATGGAATCCTGAATACCCAAAGAAATAGCAGGAGTACAATTCAGATATAGCCAAAGACAAAATATTTTGCTCTTTTTATGGTCTTACCTACGTTTGATACTCAGTGTGTGATTTTTTGACTCAAAAATGTTATTATAGTACCTTAAATTGATTGTTGTTCTGTTAACCCAAATCTCAGCTGATTGAAAGAATACTCTTCAACTTATTTTGTTCTTCTGGAATCATCAAGAATTTTTTAAGCACCTGCTGTGTATCTGACACTTGAAGGCACTTACAATTTAACAGTAGATATTCAAGAAACATCTTAAAATCAATACAAAAAAACTAAAAGATGAGGCAAGGTAACATGAAATCAGAGGGTAGATTGATTGGTACAGTTTCAAGATCTATAAGCATCTAGAGAAGGAAGATCTCAGTAACTGACGATTTCAGAAAATACTTATGGAAAGGAAGAAATAAAAGGAAGTACAGGATTCAAGAGGGGACAGGGCTTTTCAGGAAGAGGTGCTATGAAGTTAATACAGAGAAAGAAATGAGTATAATATATGCCATTTTTGTGGGATATGGCTGTAATTTTAGTGTCCAATTCCTTTCCCTGATCTTCACTTCTTACTTAAAATAATATTTTCCTTGAGTATTTATTCTTTCTATTTTTTGTGGGGGATTGTTAATGACAGGTTATAATTAAAATTATCTATAAAATAAATCATCATTTTATGGTTGGTCTATCACAATTAAACAAATGTTCAAATTATTTTAAAATAAAGCATAAAATGTTATTCCTACAGATAAAAAATTTAAAAAAATATAGAATAAAAAATTGCAAGATAAAAATAGGTAAAACAATTTGATTCTTGATTTAATAGTAAGGATTCTTTCAGGATGGTATTTTGTTATGTTATTAATGATATGTGGATCTTGATATATATATATAATAGACAATGAAGGACAGAAATGAGGAAATGTACAGATTTCAAGATAAGGAAGATTAATAAATGTAGTGATCCTGTTGGTTTGGTTCTTCTTTCCATATTTTATAAAATAAAATTTATTTTTTCTATCTTAAAAATACATGTTTATTTTAGAATTTTGCAAGCTACAATTATAGGAAAAAGCCTTTGCCCCTCTATTCAAGATCATTATAAACACTACATTGTAGCTTTTCCCAGTTTTGTATAATTAAGTTTTGTTTTTCTCTTTTACATTAATTGGGATCTTACTGCATATGTAACTGAATAACTTCATTTCATTTATTGACATATCATGAGAGTGTTTCACTTTGGCATAAAATCTAGAAAAACATAATTTGAAATGTCCCATTGGATAGATGTGTCATCATTTTTATCATCACCACCCTTTTCATCATCCTAATGGCAGGTACTACATGACCAGACATTAGATTATGGATATTTGCAGAAAAAAAATCTTGCTTAAATCTTGTTGTTATTATTATTTTTATTAGAACCATGGAGGAAATAGAGGTAGAGAGGTTAAGTATGTTGCTTAAATCACTAAATAACTGGCATAGTCAGAATTAAAAGAAAGTGTATTGGACTAACTTTTATCCACCTAACAGATGTTTCAGGGCATCATTTCCTGTATCCTGCTACCAGGATTTTGTGCAAATTGTCTTCCATGCTTTTATTTTTATGTCTTTATTAGTGAATTGGAATGTTTCAATTATATTTTCAACAAATGTTATAAAAAATACATTTTCTCAAACCTTCTCAAACTTTGAAAAGCTCAAAATAGCTGTCACATGCACTCCAACTTAAATAAATAGAAATTATTGAATAAAAATCTTTCCTCCTTAAGTCTCTCTACATGTTTCTCCTCCAGTTTTAATTGACTATTTCAAAGAAGTTGTCATTCTTATTCTGCATGATTATAGTCTGTATAATTTTAGAGTTTTAGAAAACTTACTTATATGACAAATATACGTAAGTGTATGGATAGGGGATTTTAATTGCTATTTGCCTGTTAACATAATTAAATATATTATTTTTTAATTTTTAGTTTTTGATACTATTTGGTATGAGTTTTTGTTGTATAAAACTTTTAAAATAATTTTTCTTCCTAAATTATGGTTTGCTATTTTTGGTAGCAGCCATAATTGCTATCTTTCTAACATATTCAATATTATTTAATTCCATAGTTTGCTGAATTTGGTAAAAAGAAACTGTATCATGTTTATTATTTATATTGAGTTTATTTTTTTGCAATATTAGTTCTTTGCATTACTGCATTCATTCCAGATTTCACTTAATTTTGTTTGTTTAAATTTATCCAGAATATTTGACTGCTCCTTGTGGGCTCATTTTGTTATTTCCTCACGGTTGTTAGTGCCTACATCACACAAATAATATATTTTTGTTCAGTAATGACAAGGCAATACAGACAATGTTTACTAGATCATTTGGTAAAGAGTTTTTTAAAAAATTTTGCTCTTTCCATTATTATGATAGTTGGATGAGACAATTTTGTCATCTCTTCTTAATAAGAAAATAGAATTAATTAGAATTAATATCACTAATAATTATTTGAAAGTTTAAATCTCATACTCAATCTCCCTAACAAGTATTCATGCCTTTAATTAGGGAGATAGTGAACACACGCTAAATTTTATGATATCAACAATTTAATTAATTATTCAACAACTGAAGTACAGCACTTATGTTGTATCCATATTTATTAACAATTCACCTTTTGTAATAGGTTATATTTTTAACCTAATATTTTCACAAATTCTACCAATGGATATTAATATTGTTACTCTAATAATTTAGCACATATGTCTGTATGTGTACATTTTAGAAGAGTAAAATAGGCTTTACCACATCATTACCTTTGCCCATACATCGGATATTTTTTCCTTTATTACATTCACATATGATTTTACAATAAGCTTACTTCTTAAAATCAGAAACTCATATCTTAAAAAGTTTAAATTTAAAATAATATGACTACATTGTATCAGAAATAGGAATAACAAGATGTATAAGAAGGTCATTATGGTGGAATGTGAAATATGTTCGGAGTCACATGCAGTCTATTAATTTATCCTTTCATATTCAGGAGTTATGTTAATACAGTTGTCTCATAGTCAAACCACAAAGTAATGGACAGCAGAATTATATTTATTTACTTTTTATAGGAGAAGAGGAAAGACATTTACTATAATTTTTGCCTAAAATTCAAATAAACATTTTACTATCATCTAGGAATCTACCTTTTCTTAAATGGTAAACTGCAAAGAAATTAATTTTTAATAGAAAAAAGGAGTCTTCAATAATGTTGAAGTTGAGTTGCTTTAATTAAGAGCACTTAAGTAGCTAGCAATTACAGATGAAAGTACGTGGGTATATAATCAAAGATAACTATATCCTTCTTTTCTTTAATTAAGATTTAATTATACAACTATTGAATCAATTAAAGCATATTTTTAAAATGCACATATAATTAATAATTAAAATATAAAATTGCTAT